>JBBHKE010002465.1:0-48670 GCA_037447655.1 Zygnema cylindricum | reverse complement strand
TCTCCTTTTTCTCCTTCTTTCCTTCTTTTCCTTCTTCTCCTCCGTCTTCTCCTTCTTCTCCTCCTCCTTCTCCTCCCTCCCCTTCTTCTCCTTCTTTTCCTTCTTTCCTTCTTCTCCTTCTTCTCCTCCTCCTTCTCCTCCTTTTCCTCCTCTTCCTTCTCCTTCTTCTCCTTCTCCTCCTCCTAGTCCTCTCATGACCTTAATACGACCCTAAAATATCGCTGAAAAAATCCTAAAGAAAACCCTACTAAAAACCCTAAAAAATAACCTGGAAAAAACCCTAAATATTTTCCTTAAAAAGAAACCCTAACAATAAACTCTAATAAAACCCTCGATACCTTTTCCTGTAGGTACCTTTTGAGGAGGTCGTACTTTCGGTTCGTCAACAATTGACCGATATTGCGACCGGAAAAACTCCTTTAACCGGTTTAATAACCAATAAAAACGCTTTTTCTGGTAGTTTGTCTCTCGCCTTTATTCGTCTACCACCGGACTCTGTATGGGAAATTGTGACACAGGTTTGTTTTTTTTTAAATATCCTTACCTTTTTCCTCTCTCCACCCTTTCGTTATCCTTCTTTCTCATTTTCCTTGTTTTTTTTCCGGTTTCCTTGTTTTTTTTCAATTTCCTTTCTTTTTTTCGTTCTCCTCCTCTCTCCGTTTCCTCTTTTTTTTTCAGTCTCCTTCTTTTTTCGGGTTTCCTTCTTTTTCTTACGTCCGATGGTAAATGTTTCTTATTTTGTTTTTTTTTTGTTCTCTTTTGGATCTTTTTTTACCCTCGAGTTTGTTTAGTATCCTTCTTTTTCGATGTCCTTCTTCCTTCTTTATCAATAATCATTACTGCCGTTTTCTTCGAAACGATTTCAATTGTTTTTTTTTCTTTTTCCTATTGTTTGTGAATCTCCTTTCTACAGCTCCTGAAAACAGACAAAGAAGTCCAAATTTATTTTGCCGGAAAAGAGAAAGATTTACAAAAACAAACAGAAAAATCCCATGTAACGTTGGCCCATAGAAAGTCGCACGGAGCTTTAAATGTCGCTCGATTTGCTTCTTTGGAAAATTTTGAAATAAAAGTTGAAGTTATCGGTTTATTATTTAGTAACCAATGTGCTTCTTTCGAAGTCAAATGGTCAGAAGAAGACAAAAAAAAAGGAATTGTCTCTCATAATGAGTTTCCTCACATTACGGTGCGCTCTCGTTTTTCCTATATTTTTCTCTCCCATTTTATTTTATTTTGGTTTATTGGTTTTTTTGGATTTTGGTTTTTTTTTATTTTGGTATTTTTGTTTATTTGGTTTTTTTGGTTTTTTTGGTTTTTTTTGTTTTTTTTGTTTTTTTTTGTTTTTGGTGTTTGGTTTTTGGTTTTTTTGGTTTTTGTTTTTTGGTTTTAATTTTTAATTTTTTGTTTTTACTTTTTGTTTTTCGTTTTTTTTGTTATTCCATTTTTCGCTTTTTTGTTTTCTTTTTTTAATATTGCAATATTTTGCTTTCTTTGTTTTTTGATTTTTGTTGTTGATATTTGTTTTTGGTTTCGATTTTGTTTTTGTTTTTTTTCTTTTTTTTTATTTCTTTTTCCATATTTTCATTTTTTTTTATTTTTTTTTGGGCAGATATGGACAGCACCGACAGTTAGGGCGGTTGCTTCCAATTTTCTCCCTCAACAAGTGGAAAACGGAAAAGCTCAACGGATATCATTTTCCGTTCCGTTTTCTATTACGGGGAAAGTCGAGCTTGGTTGAAAGTCTGGTTGATTTCTCAACTTATCGATTTGAGATTTTTTTGAGCGAGAGGGGGAGATGGAAAGAGAGGGAGGGAGAGGGAAGGAGAGGGAAGGAGAGGGAAGGAGAGGGATAGACATCATGTTGTCCCAACGATTTTCTCCCGGGGACAAGTGGAAAACGGAAAAGCTCAACGGATTTCTTTTTCCGCTCCTTTAAGAATCACGGGGAAAGTCGTGCTTGGTTGAAATTTTTTTCCAATTAATGGATGAGAAGGAGAGGGAGTGGGAGAGAGAGGGAGAGGGAAAGAGAGGCAGAGAGAAGAAGTGGGAGGGAGAGGAAGGAGAGGGAGAGATCACATTTCGCCATAATTGACTTTTTTTTTTCAGTGTCAAAAAGTATTGTATAGAGAATGTGTTTAAGGTGTTTTTAAGGGTTGAGAAAGAGGGAGTGAGAGAGGGAGAGAGAGAGGGAGAGAGAGAGGGAGAGAGAGGGAGCAGGAGAGGAAGAGCGAGAGGGAGAGGGGATGGAGAGGAAGAGGGAAAGGGAGAGGGACATGGAAAAGGGAGAGTTGAAAGATAAATTTTCTTGCAATTTTGCATCTTGAATAATTGTACCGCTTATATGTGTTTTTGGTTTTAATTTTCTCGTTTTCAATTTGCTAATAATATTGTTTGTTTTTTTTTTTTTTTTTTTTTTTTTGGACTCTATTACCATTTGACCTTCTAAATAATTGGAGCGGCACTTTTATGATATTTCGCATTCAATTTTGTTCCGTCTAGTTTTATTTCGTTTTATATTGTTTAAATACCGTTTTGTTCTATTCTGTTCTCTTTCTTTTTATTTTTGTTTGGTTTCGTTCTATTTCGTTTTGTTTTATTTCGGTTCGTTTTATTTCTTTATATCATCCCACCCTGTCCCGTCCAGTTTTGTTCAAGTTTCGTTTTGTTGCCGTCTGCTTTCATTTGCCCTCATTTGGCGTCGTTTTTCCTCATTTGTCTCCTTTTGCCCTCCCACTGCCTATGCTCACCTCCCTCCCTCCCTTTCCCTCTCGTTCCCTCCGTTTGCCTCTGTATGCCCTCGTTTGCTCCGTTTTGCCTTTGTTTGTCTCCGTTTGCACTACCATTGCTTCCGTTTGCCTCCGTTTGTCTCCGTTTGTCTCCGTTTGTCTCCGTTTGTCTCTGTTGGTCTTCGTTTGCCCTCTTATTGCCTCTGTTTGCCTCCATTTGCTCTTGTTTGCCCTCGTATTATCTCCGTTTGCCTCCATTTGTTGTGCATTTGCCTCCGTTTGCCTCCGCTTGCCCTCGTTTGCCCTCGTGGGCCTCCGTCCATTTGCCTCTGTTTGCCCTCGCTTATCGTTGTTTTCTCTCATTTTTCTCCGTTTGCTTCCGTTTGCCCTCGTTTGTCTCGTTTCAGTCTCATTGCCTTGGTTTGCCATCATCTGGCTTCCTTTTGCCTCAATTTGCCTTCGTTTGCCCTCCATTTACCTCCGATTTTCTGCGTTTGCCCTCGTCTCCGTTTTACTCTCATTGCCTTTGTTTGCCCTCTCATTACCTTTGTTTGGCTCCATTTGCCTCCAATCGCCCTTGTTTGTCTCCGTTTGTTGCCGTTTGCTCTGTCATTGCCTACTTTTCTCTCCGATCACCTTCGTTTACCTCAATATGCCTTTGTTTGCCCTCGTTAGCCGTTGTTTTTGTCTTCGTTAGCCCTCTTATTACCTCCATTTCCTTCCATTGCGTTGCATTTGCCTCCGTTTGCTCTAATTTGACGTTATTTGCTCTCGTTTGTCTCCATGTGCCTCTGTTCACCGTTTGTCTCCGTTTCACTCTAATATGTTGAACCACCTGAGTCCATGGGAACAAAAGAAAGTAGCATTGCAAAAACTGAAAACCTACATGTGGGGGGAAGAAACAAAAAGGATAAGCAAGACAAAAGCAACGAAAATACGAAAAGCCTACATTTGCCTCTGTTGCTTCTATTTGCCCCCGTTTGCCTTCGTGTGCCTCTATTTTCTTCTGATTGTCTCCATTTGCCTCCGTTTACCTACATTTGGCTTCGTTTGCCCTCTCATTGCCTCCTTATCTCTGTTTACCCTTATTTGCCTCCGTTTGCCTTTGTTTGTCTCCATTTGCCCCGTCCTTGCCTCCTTTTCTTTGTGGTCGCCTCCTCTCCTTCTCTCTGTGATTGCCTCCTTTTGCCTCTATTTGCCCTCATTTGTCACTGTTTACCCTCATTAGTCTGCGTTTGCCCTCTCAATGTCTCCCTTTGCCCCCATTTGCCCTCTTTTATCTTCATTTTACTTTGTTTGCTGTCCATTTACCTCCGTTTGTTTCTGTTTCACCTGGTTTGCCCATGTTTCCCTCTAATTGCTTCCATTTGCCTACGTTTGTCTCCGTTTGCCCTAGTTTCTTTGTTTGCCACGTTTGCCTCCATTTGCCCTCGTTTTTTCTGTTTGCCCTCCAACTCCTTTTGTTATCCTCCGTTTAGCTATGTTAACTCTCCCATTGCCCCGTCTGTCTCAGTTCGCCCTCCCATTGTCTGGCTCTTTCCTTTGATGTTTCGTTTGTTGTTTTTTGCTTCTTTGGGTGTTTTTGGTTTACTTGCTATCTTTTTGTATTTTCGTTGCTTTTGCCTTGCTTATCCTTTTTGTTTCTTACCCCGACATGTGGTTTTTCATTTTTTGCCATGCTACTTCCTTTTGTTCCCATGGACTCAGATGGTTTACCATCGTGCTTTTTAATAAAGTTAGCCATTTTTTTCTTTTTTTTTTATTTATTTTTTCTTGCATCCATTTGCTATAATTTGCCCCTGTTTGTCTTCATTTGCCCTCCCATTGTCTCCGGTTTCCTCCACTTGCCGTTGTTTGGCCCCGTTTGGCCTCATCCGTCCCTGTTTGACTCTATTTGCCTCCTTTTGACTCCAATTGCCTTCATTTGCTTCTAATTGTCTTTGTTTGCCTCTGTTTGCCTTCCCTTTGCCCCTATTCGCCCTTCTGGGCCTTTATTTGTCCTGCGTTTATCTCCGTTTGCCTCTCATTGTTTTTGTTTGCCTTCATTTGCCACCGTTTCCCTCTTGCCCTTGTTTCTCTCCGTTTGCCTCCCTTTGCCCTCCTCCTGCCTCCGTTTGCCTCCGTTCGCCTCGTTTGTCTCAGTTTCCCCTCCCATTGCCAGCGTTTGCCTCAGTTTGCCCCACTTTGCCTGCCTTAGCCTTCCCTTTGTCTTTGTTTGCTTGTTTGTCTCGGTTCGCAATCGCGTTGCCTCCATTTGCCTCCGTTTTTCCCCGTTTGCTCTCGTTTACCCTCGTGTGCCTCTACTTTCCTCTGTTTGCGTCCGTCTGCCCTTGTTTGTTGTTTTTCTCCCTGGTTTGCCCTCGTTTGTCCCCCTTTGCCTCGCGGGCCTCTATGTTTCTTCGTTTGCCTCCGTTTGCCCATGTTTGCCTATGTTTTCCTACGTTAGGCTCTGTTAGCTCTACCATTGCCCTCGTTTGTCCCGTTTTATTGCCCTCGCTTATCTCCGTTGCCCTCCCATTGCCTTTGTTTACCTCCGTTTGCCTCCATTTCCCTCCATTTCCCTCCGTTTGCCCCTGTTTGACTCCGATTGCCTTTATGTGCTTCCGTTTGCCTCCAATTGCCTCCCTTTCCCCTCTCTTTACCTCCTTTTGCCTCCATTTGCCTCCGTTTTTTCTTTTTTTTCAAATTGTTTTGGATTGGTGACAAAGAAAATATTGTTGACTGAAACTTTTTTTATCAATTTCTCTAACACGTTGGTACAGGATTCAAACAATTTTACATGTGCCAAATTGGTCGAAATGATATAAAAGTGTCTTATTCTATATTCTAAGTATGAGCTTGTTACTTCGATTGATAAGGGCAAAAGCATTATTACAATTTCGTTGTCGTATCTAATACATTTACTAATATTAAAAAAATTCCATTGCTACAACAAATTGTCCTACTTTGATATGTATGATACTATGTCACTATAATTAACCATAATTGGGAACCATATGTTACTAGCGGTCACTTACCAACTGTAAAAAGGACTACAAATTAAGCACATAAAAGTATAATTTGTCTTTCTTTTACCTCCACTATTAGTCCTCCACTATTAGTCCCCCACTATTAGTCCTCCATTTATCAATTCTCCACCATTAGTCCTCCTATATTAGAACTCCATTATTAATCCTCCACTATTTGACCTTCACTATTAGTCCTCCACTATTAGTCCTTCACTATTAGTCCTCCACTAAATACTCCTCCACTATTAGTCCACCACTATTAGTACTCCACTATTAGTCCTCCACTATTAGTACTCCAACATTAGTCCTCCATTATTAGTCCATTAAACCTCCACTATTAGTCCTACACTATCAGACCTCCACTATAAGACCTCAAAATCACCTATTGCTGAGAGATTTTGAAACAAAAAATGGAGAGCATAAGTAATAATGGAGTCAATAAAATCTAAATCCGGACAAAAAACCCTCTCAACAAAAGAAAATTGAAATTGAAAGACGGTTGACGAAGCTAAGACCGCAACAACCAAGATTAAGACAACAAGGAAGAGGAGACAATGTGAAACTCTGTTTAATATCCAATATATTTCACCGAAGTGCATCATGATTATGAGAATAACATCAACCACTCTAAATAACATCAAATTTTTTAATGATGTCGAAAAAGGGTTATGGGACCTTCACCCGCCCATATTCAAACAATGACGCATGTCACATGTCAAAACACAAATATCATCATTGAGTGTGTGACCATAAAAAATAAACAAAGGATGTCAATCCAAATTACCAATCGAATTCACCAACTTCTTTGTTTTTTCTAGTCACAATTGGCACAATAAGTAAACTAACTAATATCGATGAATGTAACTAACATAAACTAAAAATTACTAATTTGACTAGAAAACTGTCTATAAGCATTATTCTAAACATATTTGCATGTTAGTTGTACTTGCACAACCGTTTGTCTTCATCCCAAATCCATAAATTTTGCCTTTGAAACCTCCACTTCTTCGCATCGGGGCCTTTAATAAAATTATTGTGAAGTGAAGCACATCCCATTTGAAGACAAGATTTTGTTGCATTTTTTTTCCCCCACAAACTATATATCACTCCATTGGGATGCAATTTTTGGCTTAGAAATATGACTCTTAAACCTTTATACAAACATTCGTTATCTCCAACTAAAAATTGTTGTTTATTCCCACATAGAACTTGGTAAAAACTCGGTTGTTCTGAAAGTTGCCCGACTTTACGCCTAGCGTCATTTATAATTGCTTCAAAAGCTTTAACAACCGTCGGTTCAGCACGTGCGAAATAAAACCCTGAATTGATCGTACCTTTCGTTTTGAATCCCCGGCTATTCAACGGCCGCGTTTCGAAAATGTTATCAGATTGTACGGGTAAGGTACCCGGTCCGAGTTCGTAAAATTCTTTTTTTGTATCTCGAAACCATACGATATCCACGTCCGTCCAAAAAGAATGATAACCCGCTTTAATAATTCGCAAAACGACGTGACTTTTTAGTCTCGTCAATCTTTTGAAACAAATCGAACCAAACACGCACTTCCCGCTCTTATGTTCCTTGCTCACTTCTGACACGTTTAAATAAGATTCAAAATTTTTGTATTCTTCGAACTTTTCCAAGTATACCGGAAGACCTAAAACCTTTGCAAAACGGTATAGATGTTCATCCAAAGCCGCTACTACAGGGTCTCTTAACCCTAATCTTCTGAGTGTGCACACAAAATTCATCAAAAGATCTTTATATCCACCCGATACACCGACTGTCACGACGATTCTTCTGTCGTCGGCCATAATAGGAAGGAGTTCTTCTAGAGTTATGCTGTCTTCGGGAGACGCCGCCATGGTCAATTCCTTCATCGAGAGGTAAGGTTTTGGAGAAACCGCATTACAAAGCCATTTTTGTCTTACTTCGACCTGATTGGCTCCCGTGGCCGTTATGTTGTCGTTTTGATGTTCGTTAGAGGAAGAAAATTTGTCAATGGGAATGGAAATGGAGCCACATGTGCATGCGACTTCCGTTAGACAAAAGCCGACGACATCTGGAAAAACAGTCAAGAGTGAGGTGGAGTGAGATGAGAGGGAGAGGGAGAGGGGGAGGGGGAGAGGGAGGGGGAGAGGGAGAGGGAGAGGGAGAGGGAGAGGGAGAGGGAGAGGGAGAGGGAGAGGGAGAGGGAGAGGGAGAGGGAGAGGGAGAGGGAGAGGGAGAGGGAGAGGGAGAGGGAGAGGGAGAGGGAGAGGGAGAGGGAGAGGGAGAGGGAGAGGGAGAGGGAGAGGGAGAGGGAGAGGGAGAGGGAGAGGGAGAGGGAGAGGGAGAGGGAGAGGGAGAGGGAGAGGGAGAGGGAGAGGGAGAGGGAGAGGGAGAGGGAGAGGGAGAGGGAGAGGGAGAGGGAGAGGGAGAGGGAGAGGAGAGGGAGAGGGAGAGGGAGAGGGAGAGGGAGAGGGAGAGGGAGAGGGAGAGGGAGAGGGAGAGAGAGAGAGGAAGCTACTATTTTTACAATTATGCCAGTATAAATCTTAATCTAGACCCAAACAAGAAGAATGGGAGGGAGAGCTAGAAGAGATTAAAAAGGAAGAGAGCAAGAGGAAGTGACTAAGGAGGGGAGGTGGATTGAGAGAGTAACAGGCAAGGGGAATAGGGAAGTAGGAAGAAAAGTGCACGATGAAATTGGAAAATATCAAATTGATAGTTGATACAGAGAAGAAATTTTACAGAACAATTTCTACCGAGTAAAGAAGTAAAATGTTCTTTTATTTCTATAGTAAAAGTAAACGTTTTCAAAATAAGTAAACTTCTTTAAAAAGCTATTTTTTTTGTTTTCAACTTGTTGGAGGAAGAATAGATGAAATTCCATTCTTGACACAAATGTTTCAAAGATAAGTTACTAAACACAGGTGAGAATTTTAGAAGTCATATTTTTTACCGTCAACAAAACACAAAAGGTTATGATAGTTTTTCCACACAGGTTTAAGCTTCCTCGACAGATTAGTCACTACCATCAAGCATATACCATGCAATTATAGTTGATAAATAAATATATAATCAAATGCAAATTTCTAAAATTAGTACAATTAGTAAATACCCAAAACAGCATTCTTTAGTTAGACATCTACTGTCATACATCTAGTGCTCTCCTTTAAATTTCAAAAACTTCAAAGTTTCTCTGAGGTTAATATATTGATTTTTCATTTCAACCTTCTAAGATCTACATCTATTTGACATTTTAATGGCATTTAGAATGACTTTGTCAAAGATTTATTAATAACCAATAAGAATTGAGGTCCATGGTTTCGACTTTTTGTCAACTTTATTAAGTGAATTGAATGAAGCTCTCACTTCACCCTTACGTTTTTTCACGAACCAAAAATTAAAGAATTATGTGGATATGACATATATATGTTTTATAACAAGGGCAAATGAGTGGCTTATATCTCGATAAAATTCCCTTGCTTTACTTAATAGTGAGCCCACCTAAAATACAATTATTTATTCAAGTCTCACAATATGCATTAAAAAAAAAATCTCTAACTATTTAGCCCAATTGAGTCGGTATTGCTATTTCGAATATAGTACACCGCTTATCGTTATTAGAGTTAAAGATTTATTAGTGTTAATGCGAAATTAGAATTAACAATACTAATTTAGTGCAAGGAGACGTGGCAAATTGTAGTCCACGTCCTTAAATAATGTTGTTAACTCTATTTTGTGATTTTTGGCCAAAAAAAGTTGCGACCGAATTAGTGTTATTAACACTAATGACGATGAGCGGTGTAGTATTCAGGTAAAACTAGCATTATCCATTCAGATCTCATAGTTTGCATAACTTTATTTTATTTTTACTCTTTAAGGATTGGCCCAACTGGGTCACTTGCCATTGCACGATCTATTTACAAAGATTGCACGATTTTTGAAAGTTCAGATGAGAATCTTAATGGGATAAGTTACCCCATCTTTAAAAATGTTTTTTTTTTATTTATTATTTATTTATTTACTCACATTAGTGATCTAAAAACGACTCGATGGGCCAGAGCCAATATAACAATGTCCTTCAGCCCAAAACAAAGGTTTCAAAATTTAACATTGTTAAAACTACTTTGGAGTATGTGACAAACATAACGCTTTAAATGTTTAGGCAGGGTACAATCCAATATTTAAAATGTTAGTCAAGGTACAGTTCAATAGTAGAAATGTTTATATAATTTAATAGTTTGATCGAAAGATTTACCTGTACGAAATATTTATCCGTACACACAGTATAAAGGTACAATTATGTGTACCTTCGGTACCGTACGGAAAATTTTCGTAACACACGCTTGATCATCTCACTACCATTCGATCGAATGATTGAACTGTACTATGACAAGGTACAAAGGTACATTTAGTTGTACTTTTAGTACCATACGGAAAAATTTAGTAACGAATAAATCGTTAAAACGATATTTTGGTCCGCAACAAGACCAAAACCCTAAATTTGTCGCGAATATTCCTCATGGGTGTACGGGGTTATATAATTTTTGAGAATCTTATCGCCATAAAATGCGCGATCACTGTTTTTATATTATTTTAATTCCGGTTTTTGGGGCTAAGCAGATGTCGAAATGTACGGAATTCTCCACTCCAAAAAAAATGTTTCAAAATTTTGGATTAGTCTAAAATTACTTTGGAATGTCTAACGAACAATTCAAGGCTAGCAATCCTTAAATACAAAAAAATAAAAAATAAAAACAATATTAAAATGTTTAGTCAAAGGTACGGTTTACTAGTAGAAGTGTTTACCCAATAAAATGTGTAAGAAAATTAATACAATTTGCACCAAAAAATATATATTTTTTTTGTAACTTTAAAATGAAGTAGAAGCGACCGAAAAAAAACTTTCGGATGACCAAGTATGTCAATGAACGGACATGAAAACATAAATTCATTTGTAATATTGTAATTATCAATATATTAATTTGATTTACATATATTTGTAATGAAAATGTTCACAAATTGTTAACAATTAAAACCCAATAATGACGAGTATTCGTAATGAATTTATATGACATTTTTTTCGACATCAAACTACCGATTACAAAGCTCAAGACAAACGAATTAAAAAAACAGAAAAAACTAAATTTCAAGAAAGTACTACGCCCATCGCTTTTAATGTTAGACATTTTTTAGACATTACAATGTCTTTGACCTCATTGTAAACCATTGAATTCATTTTTTTTTATTTTTTTTATGTCTTTAACCTCATTGTAAACCATTGAATTCATATTTTTTTCATTTTTTTATGTCTTTAACCTCATTGTACACCATTGAATTCTTTATTTTTTTTTAACTTTTTTCAAGGGAGCAACCAAAAGGCAACAACAACACCTTCCGATTACGATCGTAAACGTTATAAAATCGAAAACCTTTCGTACTTCATGTCCCCAAAATTTGTTCAACACTAACAGTGGTGTGCACTGTAGAGTTAATTGTGACGGTTGACTCGCCCCTAAACAAATTATTCATAACCATGCGTTACTCTATTTTTTTTTCAAAAGATTTATCAACTTTTTCATAATTGGGTCTAAAGAGAAATAGGTTTCACAAGTTATAGAATCTCGATCTCCTCGTACCTTTCGACACTTCACAAGTTTGCGCCATCCATGGATTCCTCGTCGGACAAAGAGTATCACTTTCCACCTCCCCCTCATCCTTCTTCTCCTTCTCCTCCGTCGTCCCCTCCTCTCCCTCCTCCCCCTTACCCATTTCTTTTAACCGATGCGACCTCACGAGCCTAAAATCCCTCCTTTTCCCCAACAACCTCTTCTCCTTCCCCTCTCCTCCCTCTTCCCCCTCCTTCCCCTCCTTCCCCTCCCAAGAAGCCCTGCGGTGCAACGTCACACACGTGACAGCTGTCCCTCCCTCCACCACCGTCCTATTCGTCGTCGCCAGGCTGGCATGTGCTAGCCACGTGTCACTCTCCGAGGATCCCGAGGGAAAGGGAGGCATAACCCCCTCGAAAAGGGGACCGTGACAGTTGTCCCACAGCCAGGCTCCGGCACCGCCAGCTGTCTCCACCTGTCCAAACACTGCCACGTGGCTGGTCAAGGTACGATCCATTGCCAGCTGTCGCTCCTCGGAGGCTCGGAGAGATTCCCCGGCAATGCCAGCTGGCAGCTGATTGATGACGTGGCGCGGCCACGTCAGCAAAAAGCCGCGGTCGGAGGGAAACTTCCGGGAAATTTCTCCGAGAAGATCGGAGATTTGGGTTTCGTTGACCAATGCCAGCTCAGCGTTGACCACCATGGAGAGATCCGTACGGGCGTTGACCGCCCGGGAAACGACGGAGTGGAAAAATGGTGACCCACGATTGGACGAAGATCCCGGGGAAAAGACAAAATCCGCACGAAATTCTTGGAATACTTTTCCCGGAAACGACAATGCCAGGCTGGCAAAGGAGGAGTGATTCCCGAGGAGAAAGATTTTGGGGATCGGACGGATACGGAGAAAAGAACGGATGGTTCTATGTTGCAGTTCCGTTAAAGGTTTTCCGTTGTCCGTTTCGGGAGGGATCAGGAATACGGAGAGGGAGAGGGAGAGTTTTTTGGTGGAAGGGAGAGGGATTGTGGGGAGGTTTGTACGGACGGTTGTACGGAGGGAGGAGATGTGGGTGGTGGGAGAGATGGGTCCGGTGGGAGAAGAGTAGCAGGGAGAGGGAGAGAGAAGGAGGGAGAGGAGAAGAAGAGGGAGAGAGAAGAAACCCATTTTGAAAGATCCGACCATGTGGAGAGGGAGGGGGGGGAGAGAGAGGGAGAGAGAGGGGAAATAGAGGGGAAGAATGGGGACGGGATGATACACCGCGAATCGTTATTAGTGGTGTTGGGTATCGGGTAAATTCATATCGCGATAGTCTCGATATTCAATATATTGAATATCGATCGAGAATAATCTTCGATATATCGTACCGATACCAACATAAACCATCGCGATATATATCGCGATATAAAGTATTTTTTAAATTTCATATTTTTATTTTTTTATATAATATGTTATTTTAGCGAAAAAATCAAATTGTCTAATACGCCACGTACGCCGTGATTTTCGTTCCGTGACTTAAAGGTAGACGCCGCAAAATGTAACCGACTACCGGTTTTTTTTGTCGTTTTACTACAAAATTCAGTCCCCAACGAGAAAATCTCATTTTGGCGGTTTCAAATTTTCGACCAACGGGCACGCGAAGCAGCTCAGGAAAAAACTTTATCAGAAATCATCTCGCAAATTGATTTTAGTTAATTTATCACCATGACAGCAAATGAAAAACGTTCACGCAGGCGTCACACGAGTTGGAAAGTTTTAGCACGAGGGAGAGAATACTCGCTATTTTTTTTTGCGTTAATATTGGTACTGTTAAAATAGTGTTAGGTACTAATTTTAAATGCTTTTAAAAAGTGTAGCATACGAATTGTGTCAGTCCGTACTAAATCGTGTAATTATTTTTGTACAGACGTACAGAACATGTGTCAGATAAAGGCGTCGACAGTGGAAATTGAGTGCGTTGCACGGAAAGTCGTGCGCAGATCAGAGGTCGCAAACGGTCAACCGAAACCGTGACCGACCGTTAACCGACCGCCCGCGCCGGATCCGGAACGGATTCGGTTGCCAAATTTTGGGGGTCGGGCGGTTACGGTCGGTTGACTCACCAAGAAAATAAAAACGGTCAGTTACGGTCGGTCAAACAAAAAAACAAAAAAAAAGAAAATTTTGTACTTTTTTTTTCCAACATTACTGTTCTTTGTACTTTTGGTATCGTGGAAGTACGTGGCATCATGATTACTGTGGCAAATCTGACACGGTACTAACACTATTCATTTCGCGAATCTTACAAAAAGATAATCCAACATTCATGTAATTTGTACTCTTTGGCATCGTGGAAGTACGTGACATCATGATTACCGTCGCAAATCTGACACGGTACTGGAGTAAGCTATTTATTTCGTAAATCAAAGGGAACGCGACAAAGCGTCGCAAATCTGACACGGTAGTACAGTATTCATTTCGCAAATCTTAGGCAACGTGACAAAGCGTCGCAAATCTAACACAGTAGTAACACTATTCATTTCGCAAATCTTAGGGAACGCGACAATTCGTATTTATTGGTTTATTCCGTCGTACATTGATTAATTTTGTACTTTTTCGGTTACGGGCGGGCACGGTTAGTCGCGAAAAATCAAGATTCGGTTAATTTTTTTTTTTGTAAACGACGGTCGGTTAACGGCTAACAATTTTGGAGCGTGACAAAACTCGGTCGGGCGTCGGTTACTCAGATTTTGAAAAAAACAAACGGTCGGTTTCGGGCATGAATTTTTTTGACTTTTGCGACCTCTGGCGCAGATTCCATTCAAAGTCATAAAGACGAGGGAAAATCGTGATAACCTGTTCTCACATGTTCAGGCGTCGAAAATGTGAACACAGGCTATCGCGGCTAACCCTAAAAACATGGGAACGCGTATCGGTTTCTTAACTCTAATAACGATTCACGTTGTACTTAATTTTTTTTTTTTTTAATTCTGTGCATTACATCCGTACATATTATCCGTACACGAAAAGTATACGAAATTTACGAAAAGTTCAAAAAACCCAAAAAATAATGAATAATCGTAAAATTTTCAACATTTTAACGAATGAAACATCAATGCTTACCTCTACTGTACAGTCACGGACTAAAATTTGGGACGTATTTTACTATTTTCACTTTTATTTTTTGTTATATTCACCTTATTGTACCTTGTGTTTAATTCCGTACACATTTCATGTATGTTTCGTACGTCAAGTACAAATGAGTGTACCTTTAGAAGCGTAAGTACAAGTACACCGTTAATCGTTATTAGTGTTAATAATTTTTTCGCCCCGTAAAACATCTTTTCTCCGTACACACTTGTCCGATTTTCAATTTGAGACCGCCAATCGGAAGTTGAGAATCGTATCTTTCAATCGCAACTGTCACATCCACAATCGGACAAATGTGTACGGAGAAAAGATGTTTTAAGTGGCGAAAAAAACATTAACACTACACCGTGAATTGCTATTAGCGTGTTGAGCGCTAATTGAGGTAAAGCGTTTTTTTGGGCAATTCTCAAATAGAATTAAACATTCTAAATGTTTTTACACGTTATTTGAGGTAGCCCCATCAAATAGGATTCATGACTCTAATATAGTGCCATTATAAATAGTGTGGTGTACGGAATGTCAGAGACATACGATTTTGTACTTTTTCAAGTAGAAAATTACATTAAAAACATTCACGCTGTCCCGTAGTCGCGCTAACATGTAATTGCGAAAATATTTTCCGGCATACGCGGATGTCAAAAAAACGCGACGGCGTACGATTTGAACAATTTCGTACATGCACATATTTTAGTGTGGAGATATTATGCTCCAATTTTTTTTACAAAGCTATGTATAAATTAGAGTATACGAAAAATTAGAATTAAAATTATTTCCACACAAAACGACATTCTCAAATAGCGTAATTGCGTAAATGTTACTAATTGTTTTATTACGCTATTTATTTCATTACGCTAATACCGATTCACGTTGTAATAGCGATTCACGGTGTATGGTATCGAACAGTGGAAATTGTCGGTTCGAAGGCGGATTTAGGGATTTAGGGCGTGTTCCCATGTAACCGATAGCTTGAAACGTTATTTTGGATTATAGCGCTGATTTTACGGTGTACTTTTCAAAGTGTGCCGATGTCAATCGTTACTTGCGCGTTCATTATTTCGAATATGTGGCAGTTGTACATGTCGCCAATACTTGCGACACCTGTAGACGCCAACAAACTGCGTACATTTGTAGACGCAAACGATCTCGGAACAAACTGCGGACATTTGTACGCCGCAACGAGCTCCTGACATACTAGGACAATTGTCGACGACAACGGACATTTATAGACGCCCACAAGTGGACAACATAAGCAATCGCCTACGTCTACAAAATGACATTTGTAGACGCCCACATGTGGACAACATAAGCAAACGGACAAACAATTTTTTTTTCGTGTATTGTCCCAACTGCAAAAAAGAAAATAAAACTTTTGACGCATGCAATACAGGCTTTCTATTTGTCAATAGGGTAGTATTTTGATAAAAATCAGGTCGCCATTTGATTCCAGTGCAAGTGTGAAGATGAGTTGGAAGTGGGTCGCGATGATAAAACTGCCAAATCGTCGTACCTTTCAAGTTCCAAGATGACGCAAAATGAATTTGAGTTTTTGCCCATTTTTCCTACGGCTTAATATTTCTCGTTGGAAGTCACATTTTCTGTGTAAAAGACGGAAAAAAACCCATACTTGAACACATGGGAACACGCCTTTAGGGTTCGCAGAAAGTCAAAGCGAGTCACAATTGTCACAGAATGACACGTGACACATGGACAACGAAGAGCGGTTAAATAAAGTTTGAAATAGCGTTTCACTTCAAATTGTTTAAAAGTTTTAAAAAAGGGTGAAACAACAACCAACGGATGTATAACGTACGAAATAAGATGATGTGAATTTAAAAGGTGGTTTAGAAAAAAAACGTTCCTACATGAGTACATAGACATATTCTGGCAAGCTGTCAGTGTACGTCATTTCACGCAAAGTTGAAAATTTGCGAAGGTGAAAAATCTAGGAAGTCATGGCGGCCGGACAGGAGAGGTTTACCCAAAGGCATGTCGTACAGCCCCGCGTGCAAAGTTGTACATCTACGATGTCACGCAATGACATGCGGCAAGCCAAATAGTTTCAAAAGTTACGATGTGTCTTGCAACGCTTCAAAAATACGGTGTGGCAAAGACAAATTGTACACGGTGACAGCCGTCACGGGTATTGTCGACGTATACAATCGTCACAAACTTAAGTAACAATTTCGAGTAAACACGTAGAGACATCTGAAATCCAGGTCCGCCGGATCCGCGCTAAAATACAAAGTAAGTTCGCTAAGTTACAAGTACATGGGGCATTACCCTAATAGCGATACGCGATGTACTATAGCAGTATTTATGATTGGCGCATGGATAATCATAATCCACGTGACTCCTCGCAGAAAGCGGAATTATGCTTCATTATTTGGTGCGTCGCATCATCTTCCTGGCCGAAACAAAATAGCGTGGTTTGTATTCAGACATGCGGTGTCCAAACATTCTTTTTTTTCCCGAGAACAAAAGAATATATTTTTGGTCTGTTATAAGTGGAGTTGTGTATCGGTAAGGATTTGTCGATAACCGATATATTGGTATGAGATATCGTTATCAGTGTTATCACTGATAAATAATCGATATTATCGGTTACTTATCGGCGATAACACCGATAGCGACATTTATCGGCGATAACTGCACGGACCGTATAGATGAATGTACGCTAGTACACTAAATTGTAAGTGTTATTCTCCGGACGCGCCGCAGACCCCCTTCCTCCCGATTTCGGTAAAAAATCGCGATTTTTCCTTAATTATTTGTAATTTAAGAGGGTTTTACGTGGGTTCTACACTCTCATACTCGTCCAAATTGTCATTTTGATTGTTACTTTTTTTTGAAACGTTAGTTACGCCCTCATATCACTTCCATTGTTTGTCTATATTGGCTTTTTACTTTAATGCATTTTCACTCCATTTTAGAAACGATCCGCAATAAGGCCGGGCAAAATAAAGACATAAGCTGAAATTTGGACGATTATTCGCTATTGTCGCAAATTCCTTTTACATTAATTCGGTACATAACGTTATTTAATGCATATTTTATATTTCTTAGTCCTATTTCTAGTCCAGCTTAGAGGCATTAACATACAAGTTTCCAATGCCTCAATTCACCAACATACATAATCAATTACATGTCATAATTTCTATAATTTAATTCCCAAATTCTCAATACTTCACATCTTGCAAAATCACCAATTTCACATTATGAAAATTGTAAAATTCCTTCATTACCAATTCTCAATCTCCAAAAGTCTTAAATGTCAACTTTTTGAAAATCCAATTACAAAATTGTCTATGTTTTAAATTTCAAAAACCACAGAATTAAAAATTTGAAAATTATAGAATTCTTAACTTATCAATTCTCAATCTACAAAAATCTTCAACGTCAAATTTCAAAATCCACTTCTACATTGTCAATGTTTTAAATTTCCAAAATCTGAAAATTGTAAAATTCCTATCTTTTAAAATTTTTTCCTCTAAAATCTAAAATATTTCAACCGTTACATTCTAAAAATGTACAAAAATAAAAATAAAAAAATACCACACATAAATTTTTTTGGATGAACATTTCCACCCACTACTGAAATCTCGAATTTTTGTGCATTATCATCATTACTTCATTCTCTTTCAACCCCTTTCCCATTTTCATCCACGAACATTATGAGGGACTCCGTTGCTTTTCAAGATCCATTTAAAAAAACCTGATTTTCAACGGACTCCGAACTAAGCCGGTTTTTTTTCACCGTGGCAATTCGACCGACAGCTGAAAATACCCGCTCCGAAGGAGCCGAAGTAGCGCGTATAGCTAAAACTATTCGAGCTAAAGAGCTCAATGCGGAAAAAAGTGACATTTCCGACCCACCATTTCAAAGGGTTTCACGAAATATCATCATCATTTTCATTTTCTGTAGCCAACCCCACTCTTTTCACAATCGACATATTTTCAGTGTCTAAGATTCCACCATCGGCACCAACCTCCAAAGATTGAGAACTTAGCACCTCCGCGTCAAACTTTTCCAACAAAACATAAAGTATTTCATGCCAAGCTTTTTCTTGTTCTAAAGAAGACAAAAAAACAAGTTGTTTCGTCATAGGATCGAACGCATAAGCGATAAATGTTTTCATGGAGAGCGTCGCAAGATCAAGAGTTCCAAACCGGGTTTCAAAATCAGAAACCATTTCGGATGTAATTAGGTGAATTGCCAAATGCCTATTATTTTGAATTGAGGTGTCATCTTGAATTGAGGTGCCATGAACCACGCTCGTCAGTTCCTTAAGAACTGAGTTGATTATTATAGTAACCCAACTCAATATGAAAAAACTTTCTCCTTTCAAAACTCTTTGAGCCACCATAAAAGGTTTCAAAAGAATGACTCCTCTTTCGATAACAATCTATGACTCTTCACTTAATTTTGCATTTATTCGAACAGTTGTTGTCATCAAACCAATTAATGGTTCCTTCAAATTTAAAATGGAAGCAATTATATAATAAGTAGACCACCACCTAGTAGCTACATCAAGCAAACCTTGGTGGAACTTCCAGTTTTGCGGATGGCCGACGCACACTAACACTCACGATGCCCCATAGCCATTTTTTAAACAATGCACCCCTCATCATGGTTTCTCAATAAATAAACCCTATTCCATTGAAAATGGTCACCCTAGAGGGTGGGCCCATAACCTGTAATTCTGTGACCTCCATTGGTACACATAATGTCTTGCTTATATGAAACCTCTAGGATAATATTTGCACTTTTGACTTTGGCAATGAATAAGTGCCACCCTGGCTCGCAAAAACTTTGACCAACTACACCCCTCTGTAGCCTGGACTCCCTTGAGTCCGCTGCAAAAAGAGTCACTGAATTTGCTCACATGAGCATTAAGTTATGGCTTTTCAAAGACATCAAATTTATTCAGATGGCCTCTAGGAGAGAGGACTTTCTAAAAATTGTCTAAGTCCTAAGAACCCACTCACAGCTCCTCTAAACCAATCAAAAATCATCATGCACTAAATTATGTATGTACAAAGTATTGTAGTCGCGGTACTTTATGTACGTATTTATTCGGCACCATTCTCCGTCTGCCACATGGCATATAAGTCGTCGTAATTCCGTCCCATTCTTCTCGGGCATCCTATAGGATGATGCCACGTGTCATTCTCTCTCCACTTTGGCGAAGTAATGCCAGAAAATATTCTCGGCATACCGGCACTCACGCGTGCCGTCCCAATGTATTATGGCGATTAATTTTAGCCGTTCGATCTGACGGCGCGCCGAAAAAATGTTGACCGTTGAAATTCATCGGTCAATGTTCTGTGTTGACTGCTGAATTTCAACGGTCAACATTCCGTGTTGACCGTTAAAATTCCGTTCTTCTTTGCAAGCCATCGATTGCAAAATGATGTTTAATTTCGTCCGTCGAAATCAAATGTTGTTTCATTCATTTTTTGCGGTACTGCATTTCGTGCGGTACCACACATTTCCAAGTTTCGTTTCGTTCCGTAAGTCGTTAAAAAGAATATGTCGCCGCTTCATCTTTTAAATACATATCAAACACAATACATTTATCGTTTCGTCAAGACCTAACGCATAAGGCGGACGGCTACTCCGTACGGCTGTGGTCAAGAGGTCACATGATCAAATCATATCTTTGACAGTCTGATTTTTGCAAGAGCCATGTCTTCTCCCTATCTTCTCATCTGTCTAGGCAACCATGGCTACCTGTCAGTTCTTAGTGACTATGACAAGTATGAGAATTGCAGAATTATCATAGGGTGACTAAGAAAATAGAATATAAAATACCATTTTTCAACAGATACCGCGCATTTGTTTCAACAACGAAACGAATACCGAGCATCAATTTTCGACGGCTATAATTGAAAAACGGTTCTGATCGGACGGCCGTGATAGATGTCGAGATCACGCAATAGGTTTTTGGTGTTTGCGTTCATCGCCATGTCAATTGACACGTGGCACAACCACATTGGCTTGCAAAAATCTAGGGATTATATGAACAAATCCGGATTTGGCATGCGTCGACTTTTTGGCCATGTCGTACGATGGTCGTACAAAAGGTACACCGACACCTGTACCTTTATGTTCTTTAAAGTCTTGTACTTGGTCCGTACCTCAGTACTAGGGGGCTTAGAGAGGGGTTTAAGGACTTAAAATATTTCTAGTAGGTAGCCGCCTCTTCAGAGAGCATGTAGTATAAAAGGCAAACTTTGGCCAGCCATAACTATCAACTTAGTTGACCATTTTCAGTAATTATTTTTGATGCAGACTCAAGGGAGTCCAAGCTAGACAATGGTGTAGTCGGTTTGAGTTTTTTCCTGCCTGGGTGGCTGCATTTTTAAACGAAATTCAAACTGGGGAATGTTATCCAAAATTCATATTCTAACTTTGCATTCTATGGGGGAACAGAGCACACAGAAAGTCTTCTTTCACAGAGGTAAAGCTGTAAGGGGGCTCTGATTGTCAAGGTGTCAATCATTTGGGTTTTTTTAAACTTTGAGTTGGCACTATCTAGATTAGCTTCTTTGGATCTGGGAATTCTGTGTGGCAATGGAGCCCATAGATTTCATGTTACGGGCCCACCATCTAGAGTGCCTATGTTCGATTAAACAGACTCCACTTATTGGGAGTTTACAATGGAGGGATTGTTTTTCGAAAAGCACTTATGGGGAATTATTTCGGGACAAGTAAAGTGTCTGCCATCGGGCTTTGAAGAAACTCACTATGGAGATTCATTTGGGCCTTTCCAGAAAACCAACCGGAGATTAGATGCAACAGAAGGTGAAGGGAAAACTATAAAGGAACACCGATGGTGAGGGGAGCTAGGCTCTCGGCTACGGTTCCACTTGTGGAAAACATAACTGAACCTAAAACTGAAGAAAATGACAGAAAATTTTGGGAATATAAAAAACACTATAGCAAAACATCTCATACTTAGATATGTGTCTAAGTCCATAGCTATCACTCTTTTAAGTTTAGCCAAGTCTTCGAAAATCTGAGAAACACTAATTCAGATTTATAAGAGTGAGACTATACAGCGGCAACAGTTAGTAAAACAAGAAACAGAGGCCTATGTTTATAAAGGCGGTAGCATGATAGAGTTTTGCAAAGATATTGCTGCGTTATATGTTGAGCTTGCTAGTGAGGGATATGTAGAATCTGAGGAGAGAAATATTGATACACTAATCATGAAACTCCCAGATGAGTACGAAGACATCATTTACCGTATGCAGGGAATGGATGGCTCCTCATGGACTTGGAGCATTACCATGGGGATAATTCTTGTGAGGGAAAGCACTTTGGAGTTTCGTAGGGGAAGTGATAGGGTGAATGCATTTATAGCAGGTGGTGACCAGCGGAAGCGTGATGAGAGGAAGAAAGACAAAGGTAAACCTTATCAGAACTTTGGTGGAAAGAGAGGGAGAGGAAAAGAAAAGAGAGCTTTGAAAAAATGGGTTTGCTTCTTTTGTAGAGAACCGGGTCACTATATGGAGAAGCGTCCTTGTTTGGAAGAAATTAGAAGTTGGAATGTGAATGAGGAGGAAGAAGGGGAAGAGGAGAAAGAGGATGAAGAAATCTTGGAGCTTCTTCACATCGGTAGAATGGAGAAGAGAGAAAAGTACATAGAAATTCCACGGAGACAACAGTGTGTTTCTGGAGGTTTAAGTGAAGTAAAGGGAAGTGAGGTTCTTGAGGGAGTTAGACATGATGTGGATGTCAAGGATTGTAGAAAGTATGACTTAGAAATGAGTAAGTTAGATCTAGGACCCATTATTGAAAAATGGAAAAATTAAAATAATGAGGATAACTTTATTGATATTTTGGAAACAGAAAATTGGTCGGAAAGGGAGACTTCAACGGATTCCGAGGAAAGGGGAGAAGTGAAACAAGAAGGGGTTTTAAGAGATAGGGGAGAAGAGGAATATTTAATGAAAGGTTTAGGGGAGGAGAAATATTTTTTGGGAATAAATTTAGAAAGTGAGAGTGGAAAGTAATCCATGGGAGAGAGTGACGAAAGTTCATGTTTTGAGGGTAATGGGTTTGAAATTGTTGTTCTGAGACAACAGCTGGAACCGAAGACGATGAAGATGCCGGTGTAGTCATCTCAAAACTAAACCAAGCTAGAAACTTTCACAAAAACCGGTCTGAAAAACAACAACTTCAACAGTTGATAAAAACCAAACCAGAGACACAATAGCTCTGCAAATCTACCACAATGTAGATAATATCAAGATGAACACACACACGAAATTACAAGTAATTTTTCCATCAGATCTGTGAGATATTCACAGATAAAAATGCCAAAAACAGGCTGCACAGTTATGACAACAAAATGTTCATAACTCCAAAAATGTCTAAGTCCTACTCATATACTCTGAAGCCTATGTTGCTGAACGTACGGAGGCATACCAGCCAAACATTAACTACCTGACACATACTACCTAACACAAGGTACGTCATACAAAAAAGAATCCTACACTAATCCGCTAACCACACAATGACAAAAATCTACTAAACCAAATATTTACAAAGGAGTAGGATTCTGTATGCCACGTCATTTTTCGTGTATGTGGTCCACACGGACCAGCATTTGTCGGCAATCTCCGTCCGCCGCGTCCATATCAAATTTGGCACCAAAAACAAATCTCCATGTGCCATTTCGTCCTCAAGTGTATTTATGCACCAACAAACGGATATTTTGGACTGTCTTCTTTCTTGTAGTGACGTGTGTCTCGGGAGTGTATACAAAGGTGAACTCCCTACCGAGATAGTGCAACATCAACTCTGGTTTGTACTGAACCAAACTTACAACCGAATATATGCTAAGTCGTGAAACTCTCTCTCTCACACTCGAGGCATAGAGAGGACTAAAGCTTTCCAAAACAACAGACATCACTAAAGGAAGTGATGGCATTTATGAAGGTGTGTCTGTAAAAGGGTTAGCATCTGGGTGTGTGTTGCATATTGGAGATGGGGCTGGTTGCTTGAATTGCAAGAGGGAAATTGGATTTAGTGTGGATGGAAAAGAGATGAGGTGGATAAAATCTTTGCTCGGATTTATGAAAAGTGGGATGCTAAAAAAAATGTGTGATGCAATTATTATTTTGGTTCATCTAATGCACTGTTTTAAATACGATAGTATTTTCTTAAATTTTATGAAAGGAAAAAATAAATAAATAAAAGGGAAAAGGGGGAAGGAGTGTTTTTTTATTTGTGTGTGGGAGTCCAAAGGAAAACAGACTAGAAAATAAGGGGAGTGTTGATATTTGAGTATTTTCTAGGTATGTTTTAGGATTGGAAAAGAGCAGAGGCAGTTTGCCTCTGACTCCCTTCTATAAGCCCCCACACTTGTTGTAGTCACTAAAGGCTGGATAGAGAGCTTCAGCCATGGCTGCCTAAGCTCTCTAGGGAGACAGGAGTAGATAATGGTAGGTTTACTAATAAGGTATTTGACGGAACCCGGATTTGAACCTGGTACATACCGTCCGTCAAATAACCGGTGCCCGGTAGCTTTGTCCGTTAAGTCTAGGACTAGTGCTAGGATGTATAGGGTTTGATAAATATTTAAATAGTTACACGTAGACTAATTCATTTAACAACAAATAGACACATAATGCATAGATACAGTTTTTTATAGTACGGAGTACGGTATGGTGACGAAACCGATACCGAGCATCAATTTTTGACGGCTATAATTGAAAGTCGGTTCTAATCGGACGGACGTGATAGATGTCGAGATCGCAGAATAGGTTTTTGGCGGTTTGCGTTCATCGAAACGTCAATTAACACGTGGCACGACCACGTTGGCTTGCGGAAACTCTGGGGATTATATGAACAAATCCGGATATGGCATGTGTCGACTTTTTGGCCATGTCGTACGATGGTCGTACAAAAGGTACACCGACACCTGTACCTTTATGTACTTTACAGTCTTGTAATTGGTCCGTACCTTAGTACTAGGGGGCATAGAGAGGGGTTTTAGGACTTAGAATATTTCTGGTAGGTAGCCGCCTCTCTTAGAGAGCATCTTGTATGAAAAGGCAAACTTTGGCCAGCCATAACTATCAACTAAGTCAACCATTTTCAGTGATTCTTTTTGCTCCGGCCTCTGGGGAGTCTACGCTACACAGGGGTGTAGTCGGTCAGAGGTTTTCCTTGCCCAAGTGGCTGTATTTATAAGGGAAATTCAAAGTGGGGAATTTTATCCAAAAATCATATTCTGACTTTGCATTCTGTGGGGGAATAGAGCACACAAAAGCCTTCTTTCACAGAGGTGAATTTGTAATGGGGCTCTGATTGTCAAGGGGTCAATCATTTGGGTTTATATAAACTTCGAGTCGACACTATCTAGATTAGCTTCTTTGGATCTGCAAATTCTATGTGGCAATGGAGCCCATAGAATTTCATCCCCATGGTAATGCTCCAAGTCCATGAGGAGCCATCCATTTCCTGCATAAGGTTAATAATGTGTTGGTACTCATCAAGGAGTTTCATGATTAGTGTGTTAATCTTTCTCTCCACAAATTCTACATATCCTGCACTAGCAAGCTCAACATATAACGCATCAATATCATTGCAAAACTCTATCATGCTACCGCCTTTATAAACTTAGGCCTCTATTTCCTTTTTCACTAATTACTGCCTCTGTATAGTCTCACTTTTATAAATATGAAACTGTGTTTCCCAAATTTCCAAAGATTTGGTTAAAGCTATATGAGTGATAACTATGAACTTAGACACGTTTCTAAGCATGAGATGTTTTGCTATAGTGTTTTCATATACCTAGATTTTCCTGTCATTTTCTTCACTTTTTTGTTATGCTATAACCCCTACAAGTGGAACCGTAGCCGAGAGCCTAGCTCCCCTCACCATATGTGTTCATTTACCCTTCCCCCCTTTTCCTTCTTCCATAGCAATGATTCTCCCTTCACCTTCCGTTGCATCTGAACTCCGATTCGTTCTCTGGGAAGCCCAAGATGAATCTCCACAGTGAGATCATCCAACGCTCGATGGCGGACACCTCACTTGTCTCGAAAATATTCCGCAGAAGTGCTTTTCGAAAAGCAATCCCTCCATAGTAAATTCCCAATAAGTGAAGTTTGTTCCATCAAACATAGGCACCCTAGATGGAGGGCCTATAACCTGAAATCCTATGGGCTCCATTGCCACACAGAAATCGTAGATCGAAAGAAGCTAATCTAGATAGTGTCGACTCCAAGTTGATACAAACCCAGATGACTGACCCACTTACAATCATATCCCCAATACAGCTTCACCCTTGTGAAAGAAGACTTTATGTGTGCTCAGTTCCCCACATAATGCAAAGTTGGAACATGAGTATTTGGATACATTCCCACACTTTGACTTTCACTTATAAATGTAGTCACCCAGGCAGGCAAAAACTCTGACCGACTACATCCTTGTGTAGCTTGGACTTTTCGAGTCCGCAGCAAAAAGAATCACTGAAAAGTTAGCCTTTTATACAAGGGTGCCCTCAAAGATAGGCGGCTACCTACTAGAAAAATGTTAAGTCATATTCTCTCTTTAAAACCCCTTGTATTGAATTACAGCGCCACTCATAGGATTGCACCGTGTAGAAAAGTACAGGCGTCATAGTACTTTCTGTACAGACATTGTACAACATGGCCATAATGGTGACGCTTGTCACATCTTGACTTGGTGTGATGCTTCCCGGAGATTCTGCAAGTTAATCAGATGCTTCCACGTGTTATCGTGTGTAAAGGTGACCGGAAACCGCCAAACTGACCATTATGCAATGTCGGCTCGTACCATGGCCTTGCGATCCATAACTGATGTTTGATTTTGTCCGTCGAAATAAAATGTCGTTTCGTTAATTTTGTGCGGTCTGGAATTAGTGCGATCTGGTTCATATCCGTGTACAGTCTGTCACGTAATTTGTTAAATGAAACATGCTGCGTGGTTTATATTGAAATAATTATCGTACTCTATATATTTTAGCATTAATCTTAGGCTATAGGATAAAGCTAACGGTTACGGGTGATTTGACGGACGGTATGTACCAAGATCAAATCCTGGGTCCGTCAAATCTATTTTTGGTAAAGCTACCAATTTCTACTCTTGTCTTTCTAGAAGGCCTAGGCAGCCATGGCTCTGTCTCCCTATCTAGCCTTCAGTGACTTCTACAAGTGTGGGGGCTTGGAGAAAGGAGTTAGAGGCATACTGCCTATGCCGTTTTCTATCCTTGTATAGACCTATAAAATACACAAATATCAAGAAGAGGCAGACTGCCTCTGCTATTTTTTTATCTTAGTAAAGACCTAGAAAATACACAAATATCAACATTTTTCGATGCTAACCCTGTGATAATCTCACGAAACTCCTCGCTCTCTGTCACACTTAGCGCTTGGGAATCCAAAACTATCCAGCGAATAAGCCTGTCTTTAAAAGAGCTGACATTAAAAGAGCACGCAACCCCCTTATTGATGAAGTCCTCGAGTGCTCCTGGTTTCTCTTCAATCTCCTTCAGTTTCTCGGCTGCAAATAAATTTTCGTGTTTATGCTTCAGGTGAGACACTTAATTTGAGGGGCTCAACGACTTCCCTCTAACCACAAGCATGTCACAGTGAATACATTATGCCTTATCTGAATGTTTGCCATCTTGCAATACCTTAAAAATGTTGCCATACCTTGGATACTGCTTTTTTCATAATGGTTTTTATAGCATGTTTGCATTCATCCTTAATTTTTTTTAAAGTTCTCTAATTCTTTCATGTTTTGAATCTCTTCTACCTCCTCGTCAAAATTTGTCTGTGTCCCATCCTCCTCTCCTCCTACGATGTTGTTTTCTTTTTCCTAATAATCCATCAGAACAAATAAATATATATTTTAATATTTTATAAAAAACTAATATTTCCTCAATTAAGAGCCCTTTCCAAAAGATGTTGGTAGTAGGTTTTACTAAATGGCGGCAGTTTGACAGATGTGTTCGTCTGCTCTGTTAGTCTATACGTCTATTTTTCGAAAAAGTTTGATTTAAAATTTTACAATGTAATGTAAATTTTTCGTTTCGATACCATATAAAGTACGGAATTGATCATGGCAGTGATTGTTTTGGTTGCACATAGTCACTTGCGTCATTTTGTCAAAAAATGTACTTTTGAAGTACACTTTGGTACAAGTAACGTATTGTTGGGTCTAAATTTGACGGTCAATTGGTTGGACAGCTTTGACTTTCAAAATATTGTTTCAACCGCCTAAACTTTGTACACTACAATAAAACGAACCGGCGTAAAAATATCAACTGAAATTAAATGAAAAAAATGTGCGTCGTCATGTGCGACGAAATTAAGCCACACTATCTACGAATCAACATTCTTACATTGACAACGAAATTTCGTTTCGTGCGTTTTAATATTTCCGTTCAAGACTTAGAGTACTTCAGTTTAAAGAGGTTTCGCTTCAATTTGCGTCTAAATTCAATGTAACGCTTATACGACTAAATTTCAATTTTGCGGCGAAGTTAATATCCAGCGTGCTCTCACCGTGGAGCTCACGTAACAACAAAAAGTGATTGTCTGCAACACTTTTATTTTCATGTAGTTGTCGCAGCAACACTTTTATTTTCATGTAGTTGTCGCAGTTTTGTTGGCGTAAACGTTCGCCGGCCGTGTGAATTGCTAATTTTATTATAATGCTTGACGTTCGCAAGCACGACAAAAGTTTAAGCGGTTGAAACAATATTTTGAAAGTCAAAGCTGACCAACCGATTGACCGTCAAATTTAGACTCAGCGGTACTTTACTTGTACCTATGTGTACTTCAAACGTACATTTTTTGACAAAATGACGTAAGTGACTGCGCGCAACCAAAACAGTCATTGCCATGTTCAATTCCCATAAAGTATTGTTTAAATATTAAGACGTTTATGTGTTGCGCTGTCTGTAATAAATTTCAGTTAAATAGATACGGAACAGATTCATTATACGTGGCATGGCACGCTATATAAAGTTAATAATATAATACAGTATGTTATATTGTACTATTATATGTATACTATATTTTTTTAAAGTTATCGCCTACATGGAATTTGTTGGTCTCTAACCGATATATCGGGACCTCTGACTTTTCAATAACCGATAACTATCGTTATCGGTGTTATCGCGATAATTTTTTTACCGATACACAAAATTTTAGGGTTGTTAGGGTTCATTCCTGTACATTCCAGTATGTTTTAGTACAACTGCCTTACATTTTCTGTACTTTTACGGCGTACAATGTCCGTATAATTTTGTACTTTTTAGGGTTGTTGAAGGGAGGGTTTCAGCTCCTCATCCGAATCCGAGTCCTCAATTTCCAGGAAATTTGTAGCATCGTCTACCTCATAGAAATCAAGATTAATCTTCAATTCCGCCGATTTCTCAATAACCGATTTTAAGTCTTCATGAAAATTAACATTTCAGGATTTTTCCACAATACGAAGAACTGGATCGAATACACGATAAATATTTCCTTTCGTACTGTAGCCCACGAAAATTTTGAGCCAACTTCTCGCTGCAAATTTTCCTTTCCTTTTCACTTGATCCACATAAACCGTCGCACGACATCCCCAAATTCGGAGATGATGGAGAGCCGGTTTGCGCCCATTAAGTAATTCGAATGGTGTTTCATCACCGGAAACGGAAGTAAGTCTCCGATTACAAATGTAATTGGCCGTGAGGATGGCATCTCCCCATAATGAGATACTTTGACCGGCCGAATGCACCATCGCTCTCACCATTTCTTGTAATGTCCTATTCTTCCTTTCGGCAACTCCATTTGATTCCGGAGAATAAGGTGAAGTGAATTGTTGGGTAATTCCTTTCTCCTTACAATACCTCTTGAATGTGATAATTTCGCCTCCATTATACGCACGAATTGCTTTCAATTTTTGCTCGCATTGTCTTTCGGCAAATGCATGCCACTCAATAATAGTTTCAAGAGCATCCGATTTCCTCTTCGATAATCGGACCCACGAAAATCTCGAATAATCATCAACGATGACCATAATATATCGATTTCCTCTAAGACTCTTTGGCTTAATTTTTCCACATAGATCGACGTGGACAAGCTCGAATGGATGTTGAGCCCGAAATTTCACATCCTTTGTAGGATGTGGTTTCCGAATTTGTCGTCTTTGACTAGATCCATCGTATCTATTTACTTTTTCACCTGTAGCAAGATCAAATCCTCTTACACATGCCATTTTTATCATTCTCCTCAAATTTCCTTCGGATGTATGACACATTCGATGGTGCCATATTGATTTAGAATGCCCATGGAAGAAGCATTCTTCCTCGGTCGCTTCCATAAAAATCGACTATGCATCGAATTGGTGACTTTGCCTTCGCCGATTAATTTGCCGTCGGCGCGATATATGCAAATCGCCGAATCGCTTGTGGCGACTACGCTCCCACCAGCGCGCTGAATTTGGGGTACGCTTAACAAGTTGACGGAACCGTCCGGAGTATATTGGACGCTCAATAAGCGCGCCTCCGATATTGTTTCGTTTCCAAAATGGTCCCATGTGGGCAAATTCAATCGAACTGTACCCACTTTACCAATCGTAATTGTTTGTCCACTTGCGACCGTGATTAATTTTGGTACGGTAAGTGAACGCATGTCGTCAAACAATGTAACATCTGTACACAGCTGGCGAGACGCTCCCGTGTCAATTATCCACTCTTTTTCGCGTGCGTCACTTGGTTCACTTAATGAATCAACAGAGAGGTGAAGACAAGTGAACGTTTGTCCTCCTTCGTCTCCTTCAAAATTTCCCAAGTCAACGAAATTTCCATGGCTTCCGCCATGACCGCCATAGCGTCCACGACCACCACCGATATCACGTCCGCGACCGCGACCACCAAAACCGCGACCGCCTCTTACTCCTCCGCTACTAAATTTAGAGTAGCATTGTTGGCTCGTGTGGCCTACTTTCCCACAATTGAAGTATTTTCTCTCTTTTTTCGGACACGAAGACAAAATATGACTGAGCCGGTTGCAACAGAAACACAAGACGTTGCTACTATCATTTTGGGCGGTCCGAGATCTTAGATTTCCACCTTTATCAAGCCATTTTCCACGACCTCTCGTACCTCCTCCTTTTCCACCCCCTCTTCCACGAAAATAATGCAAATCCGCGAATTCGGGAGCGGTCACATTCAAAGTTCCCATGCTCAAGGAGCCCTTTCAAGAGCTAACACGATTACTTTCCGCCATCTTTAAATAATTCACAATAAACTCGTAGGTGTTATTTTCCCTCGCAAGTAAAATCTCCTTGAGGTGGATCCACTTATCCGGTAATGCATTCAAAAATCCGGTTACTTTGTCCTCCTCGGTGATCACTCTCCCGTTGTTAAGAAGTTGCTCAGCAATAGTATTGAATCTCTTCACGGCATCGTCAAAAGATTCGTTGGATTTCATTTTAAATTGCATGAAATCGGAAAACATATATTGCCCCTTGTTTTGGATTCCCCTCTCAAATTGGGATTCCAATGCCTTCCAACATCCGTGTGCGGTGCTATGCGTGAGGAAATGATCATGCACGGACACCGAACATGTTTGCATCAATCCGGTTCTAATGATCCTTAGTGTAGTTAGAATACCTGGCATATGGCTGGCAGTTTTCGTCGTCAGCGTATATTGCCATGCGCTAAAAAAGACTCATTAAAATGCCATGAAGCGTGCAAATTTCTACGTGGCTGGTACAATCAACATCAGCCTATTATATAAATTGAGTGGAAGTTTGGTATATACCGGTTAATCTGACGTGGAGTAAAGAGGTGATTTTGACTAAAGAAAGTCAACCTCAGGTTACGCTTTTGTTTTGAGTGGAGCGACAGTTTCATGGAGTCTGTTAGGAGTAAGTACTGAGCACTCACTTAGCGACGAGACATTCTCGTAGCTAAAGTAGCGACGACCAGCGATGAATTATTTTTGTCGCTAGATGTTTAAAGTGACGTATAAGTTGTTTGCTCATTTTGTTTCGCGCGAGTTCAAGTCGTACTATAGAACTGACGTGGAAATTGTTTGGTCGCTTCGGTTCACTTAATTTCTAGTCGTACCATGTAGTTCAAGTCGGCTGGTAGTTGACTTTCATTGTTGGTCAACTAACTTAGGACGACTACCTTTAGTCGGCCGTATACTTTGCCACGCGTTCTTAGTTGTCTACATATATATTTGTTGAGACTTCATGGTAGAGTGAACTTTTGGAGGCGTAGCTTATTAAGGAGGCGTAGAAAGGTCAGAAGTAGAAGGAGGAGAAAAAAGAGTTGTGTAATTGCATTGTGCTTAATATATTGAATTTTTGGAGGAACACTCTTGTTGTGTTTGTCTTTTATTTGGTTTGTTATCTTTCAATTGGTATCGAAGCGGGTTACTAGCAACGCTTGCTAGTATGGCGGAGAAACGGACATCCCCGGCGGAACCTAGTGGAGGAGCTAGTTGGGGAGTTAGTGGAGGAGGAGTTAAAGGGACACAATTTGACAAGTATGACGAATGGGGGGAGAAAAATGTGAAGATGGATTAGGGAATGTTTGAACGTTTTCAGGAGTTTCTCAAAACACAAGGAGATGATGGAGATGGAGGTGTAAGTGGAGACTCACACAACTCAAAGAAAATAAAGAAAAAGAAGGGGAAGTCTCAACTTTATGAGGAATAGGAGGAGAGTGTTGATATTTGAGTATTTTCTAGGTCTTTATTAGGATAGAAAAAGAGCATTTTGCCTCTGACTCCCTTCTCCAAGCCCCCACACTTGTTGTAGTCAATGAAGGTTGGAAAGGGAGCTGGAGCCATGGATGCCTAAGCCCTCCAGAAAGACACGTGTAGATAAATGGTAGGTTTACTAAAATGAATGTTGACGGACCCAAGATTTTATACTGGTACCTACCGTCCGTCAAGATTCCGATAGCCGGTAGCTTTGTCCGTTTATTCTAGAGCTAGACTAACACAAATAGGGTTTGATAAACATTTAAATAGTTACACGTAGACTAGTTCATCTAACAAGAAATATAATCGTAGTGCATAGATACAGTTATAGATAGTACAGAGTATAGTTTTATGTATTGTATAAAATGGATGCGGCGCGTTTGTTTCGACGGCAAAACAAATACCGCACGTCTATTTTTAACGGCTAAAAATAAAGCTAGATTTGATCGGACGGCCACGATAGGCGCCGCGATGGCGGAATATAAACTTTTGGAGTTTTACAATCATTGCCACGTCAAGTGACACGTGGCACGTCAACATTAGATTGCAACTACTCGGAAGATTACGCAAACAAATGATATGACATATGTCGACATTTCGGCCATATCGTATGATGGTCGTAGAGAAAGTACACCAACACATGTACTTTTATGTACGGCACAGTAAAGTGAATGGTGCCGTACGTCAGTAATAGAGTCTTAGAGAGAGATAGGACTTAGAATATTTCTGGTAGGTAGCCGCCTCTCCCAAAGGGCATCTTGTACAAAAGGTCAACTTTGACCCTCCAAAACTTACAGCTCAAAGGAGCAAGTTCAGAGATTCTTTTTGCTGCGGACTTAACGGAGTCCACGCTACACAGGGGTTTAGTCGATCAGAGTTTTTGCCTACCAGGGTGGCTGCATTTCTAAGGGGAAGTCAAAGTGGGTGAATGTGTCCAAAACTCATATTCTAACTTTGCATTCTGTGGTGAAACTAAGCACACAGAAAGTCTTATTTCATAAGGGTGAAGCTGTATTAGGGTTCTGGTTGTCAAAGGGGTCAATCATTTGGGTTTTTATTAACTTGTAGTCGGCACTAACTAGATAAGCTTCCTCAGACCTGCGAATTTTATGGGGGGAATGGACACCATTGAATTACAGAGAGCGAAGATGATGATCTTAAAGTGTTTAATAAGACCAGGAGTTCCAACTATGCTTTTTGGAAGAGATACATTAGAGGAGCATTCAAACCGATTTTTTTTTGGGACATTGTTATTGGAGAAGAAACACGACGGGATCCATCTATGGATCCAGTCGGAGCAAAAAAGTGGGACAAGAAAGATATGGCGGCCTCCACCGCACTAATACAGAGTTGTGTTGGTTGTATGCATGAACATCTTCTAACTCATGATAGGGCTTATGATTGTTGGACGCTTTGCAAAATGCATTTGAAAAGGGGTTTGAGGCAAATGAAAATTATCTCTTTAAAGAGTATATTGAGTTAAGAAAGAAGGAGAATGAGTCTATTGATGACGAAGTCAAATGGTTTAATGTCATCTTAAAACAACTTAATTCACTCAATAACTTCACTAAAGAAAAAGAGAGGTTGTTTGTTTTTATGAGGAGTCTTCAAAGCAAATTTGCTGTAGCGAAGGAGGTCATCAAGGAGCGAGAGAAATTGACAATGACATACGCTATTAATCACTTGAAGAGTACGGAGAAGGAGAAAGCAACATCAAAAGAGGAAAACAATGGGTCATCTTATCCGAGTTATCAAGAGGAGGATGATGGAGAACCTTACAGCTTAAGGGGATCTAGGGGAAGAGGAGGTGGACCTTGTGGACGAGGTTGCAGGTCACTGGCCCCAATGAGAGGCTCATATCAACGCGATACCTGATATCATGTTATAATTGTAATGAGACTTGGCATGACTCCTTTGAATGACCAGACAAAAGTAAACAATATAACATTTGTCAGAAATGGGGACACACTAGTCGCGGTTGTTATCAAAAGGCAATCAATTGCGGAAGGGGACAATTTAGAGGCGGAGGAAGTGGAGGAAATAACTCATCAAGTAGAGGGGATTTTATTAGGGATGGGCCGGTGGGACAAGATCAAGAATTCTTTGTATTACTCATGGAGGAATCACAGGAAAAGAAGGAGGATATCTTATTTCACACACGAGGCAAGGAGAGAAACATTTGTCAGAAAATGGGGACACACTAGTCGCGGTTGTTATCAAAAGGGAATCAGTCGCGGAAGGGGACAATTTAGAGGCGGAGGAAGTGGAGGAAGTAACTTATCGAGTAGAGGGGATTTTATTGGGGATGGGCCAGTGGGACAAGATCAAGAATTCTTTGTTTTACTCATAGAGGAATCACAGGTAAAAAAGGAGGATATCTGATTTCACATACGAGGCAAGGAGAGAACAATTGGATCATAGACTCACGTGCTGCACATCACATGTGTTCAGATCCAAGACTATTTAGTGACATTAGAAAACTCACTATACCCAAATCCATCATAGTTGCTAATGGTTGAATGATGGTTATTGATATAGTGGGAATAGTACGGTTGGATCTACTAACACAAGATAGGGAAAGGAAAAGTAAAGTCAATAGAGTAAGTTTTAACAATGTGCTTTATAATCTAGGGGGGTGCATCAATCTCTTAAGTGTGCTACAACTTCACAAGAAAGGTGGGAGAGCCACATGCATGGAAGGGGTTAGAATCATTTTGAGTAGTAAAACAGAACCATTTGCAGAGGGGGTTGTAACTAAAAATATGCAGAGTAGGCTTATTTGGAGGAAACTAGAATATAGAGGTGAACAAGGAGAACCTCACATTGTGGCATCATCATACGTGTCATACTTCAAAGAGTAACATCAAAGATATGATTTGTCATGGTGCGGTTAAAGGACTAAACGTGACGACAAGAGAAAAGGTCATCGGATGTGTAGGATGCACCAAAGGGAAGCATAAAAGGAAGCCTCATTTAGTGAAAGATCTTCAATTCAAGGCAAATGCCCCTTTAGACCCAGTCCATGTAGATCTTTGTGGTGACATGCATCTAGAAACCATTGGAAAATATAAATACATTATGGTGATAGTTGATGATTTCAGCAACAAGACATGGGTGTACCTTTTAAAAGCAAAGTCAAACGCATTAGAGACATTTAAAGAATTTGTGGTTATGGTAGAGAGGGAAAGTGGGAGGTATGTTAAAGCATTATGATCGGAGCGTGGAGGTGTATTCCTTGCCTTTGCTAAATATTGTAAGGAGACAAGGATTAAACAACAGATCACGGCTCTTTATTCCTCACAATCGAATGGAATTGCAAAGAGGAAAAAATGGAAATTGCAATAGATGGTGCGGGCAATGCTCCATACGACCAAACTCACACATCATCTTTGGGGAGAAGTTATCAGGCCAAGTAATCATGTCACCAACCGGAGAATAAACTCGGCTTTAGGCAACAAAATACTAGAGGAACTTTGGAGTAGACAAGTGCCTACGGTAAAACATTTTAGGATTTGGGTATGTGAGGCTATGGGGTATGAAGAGGAAAAAAACCAGGAGGGGAAGTTTGCGGCACGGTCATGGGAAGGATACTTTGTGTAGTGAGTACTCAATGCAGTATAGGATTTGTAACCTCGTTACTAGAAGAGTGAGAGAGTCTAGAAATGTGGAGTTCAATGAAAATTTGGAGTGGATGGTGAAAGGAGGTAATGAGTCTAAACGGGCCTAAGATTACGAAGAGGAGAGTGATTATGAGAAATTCAGAGGAGAGGAGGAAGAAGAAGAAGTCTTGATAGAGGTAGGGACAAAGAAAAAGGTGCGATTTGTAAAGCAGACATTAGAGAAAGTTTCGAAACCTAAGCCCACCAGCAAAAAAACACAAGGGGACAAGGTCATTAGAGAATCATCCACTTATACAAACGTGATATAAGAAGAGACACCTTTTGAAAAGGAGGGCGATGACAAGATTGAGAGCAGTGATTCGGATAAGGAATTTGCAGAAGATGTACGGAGAAGCAAAAGATCAACGAAAGGGAAGGCACCGGAACGTTTCTCACCAAGAGAGTCATATAAAAAGCAAACCCGTTACCAAAGGGCAATTTCCAAACTTAGAGAAAAAAAGGCGGAATCCTTACTCTTATGAAAGGCAATTACAGAAAATCGTCCGGCCGATCCTTAATCTTATCAAGAGGCTAGAGACTCAGACGAGTGGGAGGAGAAGTGGAAACCTGCGTTTATAAGTGAGTTTAATTATGTGAAATCAAATGGGTGTTTCGAAGAAGTAGACTTACCATTTGGCAAAAAGGCGATACACTCAAAGTGGGTTTTTTGACAAAGACGGGAGCCTCGAAGAAATTCTTAAGTATAAGGCACGATTAGTATGTAAAGGTTTTCAACAGAAAGAAGGTATTGGCTGTTTAAAAAATTTTGCTCTTGTAGTTAAGTTCGATTCTTTGCGAGGAATTATTGCAATGGCGACGGCAAAAGGAATGCATATCCAACAGATGGATGTAGAGAGAACTTTTTTAAATGGAAAAATAGAGGAGGAGGTGTATATAAAAATTCGAGAAGGAGTTCCAAGAAAAAATGGTAAAGTATGGAGGTTGTGGAATGCTTTGTATGGTTTGAAGAAGGTACCAAGAACGTGGAATCATAAACTTCATAAGGTTTTACTAATTTTGGGATTTAGAAGGCTTACTGTTTATTGTGGAGTGTATATTCGCAGAGAAGGTTGTGACATGGTAATTTTCTGTGTATACGTAGATGATTTCATTTCCAACTCTCACAACTTGGATTTACTTGGAGAATTAAAGTGAATTTCGGAAGCATTTTAGAATAACGGACTTAGGAGATGCACAATACGTTGTGGGAATTCAGATTCAAAGGAGGAGGAACGGATTTATTAACCTAAGCTAAGAACAATATGCAAAAGAGGTACTAGAAAGATTTGGGTTTTTAGATTGTAAGCCTCTTGGAACTCCCCTTAATCCCCGTGACAAGATTTCTAACTTTGTCAAAAGTCCCGAGGTTGATGTTTCGTATAGGGAGGCGGTCGGTAGCTTGATGTATTTAAGTGTAGGTACTAGGCCTGACATTAATTCCGCAATGAGTGTGGCTAATTAGTATTGTGGCAATCCGAAAAAATAACATTGGGAGGCGGTGAAGAGAATTTTTAGGTAGTTGGAGAGAACACTTAGTTTTAGAATTGTTTATAAGAAAGATGAGAGTTTGAGTTGTTATGGATATTGTGATGCCGAATATGGAGGGGACCATGATACAGGAAGGTCTACGTCAGGATATGTGTTTTTACTTACAATGGAGCCGTCTCGTGGAATTCCTGTTTGCAACCGACCGTGGAACTTTCATTTACGAAGTATATGGTCGCATGTCATTCCGCGAAAAATGGTGTGTGGATTTAGGAATTTCTATCGGAGGTTAAAATGAATAAATAATGCATGCAAATTTTAAGTGATAACATGTCTTCCATTGCACCTAGCAAAAATCCTATTTTGCATAAGCGCACTAAACACATTAAAATTCAGTGGCATTTTGTTTGAAATTTGGTTTCAAACAACGAAGTTGAATTAGCCTGTGTACCTATTTAAAAAACAACATGTTGATATGTTAACCAAAGCATCATTGAAGGAATTTTATAAAATGGGAAAGAAGTTTGTGGGCATGGAATAAGAGGGGGCTTTGAGTATCTCAGTAAGAGGGGGTTAAATTTTTCAGATGAATCCGATTTCTTTTTCAATTTATAAACCCATGACTTCCGAGAGAAGTCATCAACATTCACCAAAGTATACTTATTACCTAAAGTTGTCTCGGGTTTAATATGTTCACAAAGATCGATGTGAACAACCTCCAAAAGACTTTGAGCTCGATGTTTGATGTCTTTATTCGGATGGGATTTCCGAATTTGACGTCCTATGCTACATCCTTCGCATCCGTTCACCTTCTTACCGGATGCAAGGTCCAAACCCCTCACTGAAGAATGACGAATCATCTTCTTCTAACTTACCTCGGATGTGTGACACATCAGATGATGCCATAAGGTAAGATCACCTTTCAACTCCGAAATTTGATATGAAATTCCCTCGGTGGGAACATTAGATTTCGGCCTCCTCCATAAGAGCCGACTATTATTCTTATCCGTTACAACCCCTTCTCCAATTACATTCCCCTTCTCATTCCAAATCTCAATAGATTGATCACCTCTAGCAAGTAGGCTTCCACCACTCTTTTGGATTTGTGGAACGCTAAACAAATTAACCAAACCGTCCGAAATATAAAGAGTATTTTGTAGACGATGCTCCGTTGATTTCTCTTTCCCATCATTATCCCATGAAAGGATATCAAGCTGAACCGTGCCAACCGTACCAACCGAAATGACATGGCCGCTTGCAACCGTGATAAACTTTGGAACCGTAAGTTCCCTCATGTCATCAAACAAGATGGCATCCGTGTAAACATTGTAAGATGACCCCCGTATCCATAATCCACTCTTTCTCCAAAATTCCTACCCTACTTACCCAATCAAGGGTAAGGTTAAGAACCGGAAACTCATCACCGGTTACATTTCCATAGTCAAAGTAATTTGCATTACCGTAACCACAACCTCCACCGCGGCCTCCTCCTCGACCGCCATCTCGGCCGCCTCTATCACCTCCTCTACCTCCTCTTCCACTTCCGGAATCTCCACTCTTCGCATAACATTGAGGGCTTGTATGCCCCCACTTACCCCAAAAATGACATTGCTTGTCCTTATCCGGACAAGAGGAAGACAAATGTCCAAGCTGGTTACACCGGTAGCATGTTACATTGGAAAGATCCAAAGAGACCTTCAGTGGACAACCTTGCTCCTTCTTGTTGCCTCGGCCGCCACCACCACCTCTCGGGCCACCTCCTCTACCACCCTTTCTTCCACCGCATAATTAAGTTTCCGGGTCTCAAAAGTAGAAGAGTTAAGAACTCCTCCTCCTCCACTTGAAGAAGATAATGGAGTTCCCTCTGACATTTTGATAAATTGACGGTGAATCCGAAGGTGTTATCTGCCTTCGATCGTAAAATCGCTTTAAGATGCGAAAGCTTCTTCGGTAAAACATTAAGAAAAATGCTTAACTTATCTACATCCAAGATAACTCGGCCATTATTGATTAATTGCTCGAGTATAAATATTGAATCGCTTCACGGCATCATCCATCAATTCATTTGACTTGATTTTAAAATTCATAAAGTGAGTATAAACATATTGACCCTTGTTCTCAACGCATTTCTCGAATTGCTCCTCAAGTGTTTGCCAACACTTATGGGCCGTGCCGTGAGCGAGGAAATTATCAAGCACGGATAAAGTGCATTTTTTCATCAAACCTGTCGTTGCTGCAATATCTTTTATCCTCCATTGAGCACGTGCCTTACTCTCGAGTGGCATTTTCTCTTCTCCATTCACAATTCTCCAAAGCTTCTGGAGAATAAGTTGGCCTGAAATAAACTTCTTCCAAACAGCATAATTGGTGTCATTAAAGTCCACAGATTTCCGTGACATATTAGAAATTTCTTCGTTTTCTAATATTTTGTCAAACTCTGGCTCTTCTTCTTGTATGTTCACCTTTCCCTTCCTAATCCTCTCTTTTCTCTCACTCTCATTAGCTCCTCTAATGAATGGATTGGTAGCCGAAAAGGAAGTATTTTCTTTGCTCTCACTAGGCTAAGTTTGAAAACGAGAATCTACATATCTCATAAATGTATCAAACATTTCCTCGAAATTTCTCTCCGTATTTTAAGTCTCCTCAAATTGAGAACGCGAAAAACTGAACTCCTTGCTCTCTCCGAAGTCGACATGGGGGAAGGAGTATTTCTATTCTTCTTCCTCCCCATGCGCTCCCTCTCTAACTCCGAAGCACTAGCTCCGATACAAATTGTAGGATCTTAAGCAAAAGACATTCCATCAAATAAATTCACAAAACATAAAACATTACACAGCTGAAGCTCATAAAATACACGAGGAATATTGAGCCAAAAAGATTTACAAGTGTTCTTGGCCGAAGCATCTTTACATCGTCTCTCTCCTCTCTTCTCTCTCTTCTCTCTCGTCTTTAAATAATTTCTACTCTAAGATTAATCATCTAAGATAGATTGATTAATGCAATCATTATTCATTTCAACATACTCTACATCCTACACTGCTGCCTATATATTGGCTACTCTGCACTAAGAGACTACAAGGTAAGACAAGCAAGACTTAGCGTAGCGACGAAGATTGTCTCTAGCTAACTGTCGCACAGTGCAATAAAAGTTATACCGCACGGGCTTTCTTCCTTCGAAACAACTAACTCAAAAAATTGACTTTACACGTATGGCTTCACGGACACATCTGTACGCAAAATCAAAAAAAAATTGTATGATGAAGTGACACTTCACGTCCAACAAATAAATGTTGGTATGACGCTTTGCGAAATGACCCGAAACAACAATATCCCAGCACGTTTTTAGTCATGTAGATATATATTTGTTGAGACTTTGTGGTAGACTTATCTTTTAGAGGCGTAGCTTAATAAGGAGGCGTAGAAAGGCGAGAATTAGAAAGAGAAGAAAAAAGAGTTGTGTACTTGCATTGTGCTTAATATATTGAAATTTTTGGAGGAACACTTTTGTTGCTTTTGACTTTTATTTGGTTTGTTATCTTTCAGAGTTCACGACTTCAACCAACCGTCGCGTTAAGTTCAACTGAAGTTAAGTATATGGCGACTTGCCATGCCGCAAAAGCGTTAGTTTAGTTAAAAGATATGTTATTTGAATAACAGGTTCCCATTGGATGTTTAACGATTCTTACACACGGTATGAGTTATATGGCATTATTCAAAAATATTATGTTTCATGAATGAAAGAAAAACACTCACATAGAATTGCATTTTATGCGTGACTAAGGCGCACAAAAAAAAAATCAATCTCAATACATTTCTTCCTTGGAAGATGTTGCAGATATGTTGACGAAGGAGGCAATTGCGAATGTACTATTCAGAGGAAGACCTAAATTGGGGTTACTATGATTATTTTTGATTTACACATTCAAGAGGGGGATTGTTAGTATTTCAATGTATAAATCTAGTTGTAGTTACGTTTCAGTTCAATTTGGTAATAGTATTCTTGAATTTAAGATTTGGTGAAAAATTGTTGCGTCTAGTTTGATTTCGCTTTTGTTCCATCTATGTGCTTTTGTTTTGGTCTTGTACGGTCTCGCAATTATTTAATATGTAGAACATTTTGAGTCGAAATGCACATTTAAGGTTCGGTTACAATTTCGGTGTGTGTGTTTTGTTATGCGTGGTGTTAATTGTTTCGTCCGCCAAAGTTTCTTATACAACGCACGTTTCACTTGTTGTTTGCGACGACTTTAAATTTTTTTACTTCCTTTCAGAGTGGGTTTCTATAGGTTGTTTCTGTTGTTAGGGAGATAGCATTTTAGGAGGAGTGTAGAGTATTTTTATACATATCAGAAAAGAAGTGAAGTTAAGGGAAAAAAAAGATGTAAAAATTTGCCTGAATATATTATTCTAGACCTTCAAATTATTCTAAAATTGTCTTGATATCTAAAAACTAATTTTTGAATACCTCTGCTGAAGATGACTGAGTAAGATGTCTGAGTAAAATAATCCTATTTTATAACAGTTCACTCCTTCGATTTGTCTTTAAATGGATTATTTGCTCGCGAACTGTATATTGCGTTATTGAACGCTACATCTATAATGCTTATTCTACGACTTACCGGATGAGGCGGACGATTAACTTCGACACGAGGACCTAAGATCAAATCTAAGCTAGTCCAATGTTTTTGATACATTCTCTTTCTATCTCACTCTCTCTTTCCTTAGTCTACAATTTGTCTATTAAAGAGGCAAGTATGGTGGCTCTCTGCCTAATTCTCTCTCTTCTCTCTTGAGTCTGAAAAATAGAGTAGTGACCTAAGAATTGCCATTTTTAACACTCCTCTTAATTCTTAGTCACTTTTTCACCTTAACCCACAAGTCTCTCTACAAAATAAAAGTCTCTCTACAAAATAAAAGTGTTGGAGAAGGCACGGGTTTGTCATCATATCCGCCACCATTTCCCCATCTGGTTGTATTCCAATTTAATAGTTTTATTCTCAACTTTCTTCCTCACAAATCTTAACCTGATATCCATGTGATTAGCTTTAAATTGATGCTTAGGATTTGCTGCGATTGTGATGGTAGGTTGATTATCACAAAACACACTTTGCACTCCACTCTTCATCCATTAAAGCTCTTGGAGTAAGGATTTTACCCACATTAATTCTTTCACTGCAAAAATAGAGGCCATGTATTCAGCATCTGTTGTGGACTGAGCTATAACACTTTGTTGCTTGCTGCTCTAACAGCTAGCTCTAAACCCAAATTGCAAAATATAACCAAAGGTGCATCTTCTCATTGGCACATCCCCATAACTGACATCACTTCTAGTGGTGATGTTTGTGTTTTCCCCACCCAAATGCAACCATAGATCCCTTGTTCCTACCAAGTATCTTTTCACTCTCTTTGTTGCCTCTTATTCTTTTTTCGTATGATCATTTAAAATCCTAATTTGAACTCTTACTGCTGCCGCAATGTCCGACCGGGTACATTTCATAATGTAAATCAAACTTACTACGATCTGTTTATAGGGGATATGTTTCATGAATTCTCTCTCTTTTTCATCCATTTGGTCATCTAGGATCATTATTCCCCCCTCTAAGCTCCCCTCTGAAACCTTCTTTAAGTTCATATGAGTAGAGCAACTATTGGTTTATTTATATGAAACTTTTCTAACATGTTTCCTATTGCTTCTTTCTGAGTCATTTTTACCATTTTTTATTCTCTATCTCTTTCCACATGAATTCCTATAATATATCTAGCCTCCCCTAAATCTTTCTTATCAAAGTGACTCCTCAAATCTTTTTTAAATTGATCGATCTATTCAATCGACGTGCTCAAGACTAATAGATGGCCAACATAGATAGCACTAAAAATGACATCATTCTCATCTTCAAACGAATAGATAGAATGGTCTTAACTGATTTGGATTTATCGAAGATTAATCAAGAACTCATCCAACTTGATGTTCCACAGTTGTGGCGCATGCTTAAGTTCATATAAAGACTTGATCAATTTGTATACCTTTTAAAAAAATGTCGGATTCGGTTATCTAATTTTATGACTTTTGCAAAAGTCAAAATTTTGTATACCCGAAACCGACAATTTTTTTTTTCTAAACCTGAACACCTGATACCCGACTTGGTTATGTCACGTTCTTAAATTATTTCTCGTTACTTGATACATATTTACAAAAATAAAAGTTAACCTACACTCGATTCTCGCGACTACTCGTACTCGGCCGTACCCGAATAAATACAAAATTTGTGGTACATCTCCCATATACCTTCCACGATACCAAAAGTACAAAGTACAAAAGTGTTGGATAGAATGGACAGTACAAAACCTTCGTTATTTTCCTATTTTTTACTTACCCGACCGTACCCGTTTTTTTTTTTTTTTTTTTTGTGAATCACCCGCCCGAATCTGGCCGGCCCCCAATATTCGGCACTTGAATCCGTTCCGGATCCGACGTGGGTGGGCGGGTAACGGTTGTGTACGGATTCGGGTAAATGATTGCGACCTCTGCCTTTGACCACCTCCCCGAAACCGATATTATCGACTATAATTTTTGTTGATACCGGAGTGATATATTGGCACCCATCAGCTTTATGGCGATGAGAAACTTCCCAGTACCCAACATTACAGTACAGTACACCGTGTATCGCTACACTGCCCATCGTTATTAGTGTTGAAGAAAAATTAGTGTAAACGCTAAGTTAGATCTAATAATACTAATTTAGTGCAAGGTGACGTGGAGGATTTGGGTCCAATTCCTTAAATAATGTTGTTAACTCTATTTTGTGATTTTTGGCCAAAAAAAGTCGCGACAGAATTAGTGTTATTATCATTGACAACGATGGGCGGTGTACTGGTGGTAATATTTTTCTGGACGCCTAAAATAGCTTTTCTCCGTACACACTTGTGGATCTGACGGATGGGATTGAAGTGTAAGATTCTCAGCTTCCGATTGGCGGTCTCAAATTGAAATTCGAACATGTGACCCTAAAAATTATTAACACTAATAGTGATGGATGGTATACTGTTGTGTTTTGTCCGCTGACCGTCTTCAAGCCGTCCGATCCAAGCCAACAAGTTGATCGAACGGATGTAAGAGCGAATGGATGTGAGAATGACTCGCTTCCCATTGGACGGACAGTCAGATTCGCTCGTCCACAAATTTAATTCGAAAAAGACAACGTCCTTAATGAGCCTTTTGGCGGGCGGGCGAGTTCTTCGCTGAAAATGTGAGTTCGCACGCGTAAAAACCAATGTACTTCTTTACCGCGTGAAACCGGCCGTCACGAATCGTACTTTTTCAAAGAAAACAAATTGGCGGGGCAAAAAAAAAGTAAAACACGCACTTCGATCGAAGTGAATCTCACGTTAAGTTTCCGTACAAAACACGCGCAGACTGTTTAGTTTTAACGGACTATATCACGACCCACTTTTATTTGTTAAAACGAAAAAACGGCGAACTAGCCGTACGTTTCAACTTGAAAACAATATTCTGACATGTCAAATGCTGGACGGCTGCGCTTGTCTTTTGTCCTGCAGTCTGGTTCTTGGTAAATCCGCTCACCGTTTTACCGAAACTGCTAAACGCCTACAGTACACACCTAATCTGTATTCGCTGACTTTTGACAAAAACGTGTACACCACACAAACAAAAACGAGTATCCGTTCCTTTTTAACGCGTTTCACGTCCATCTCCTACCAATCAAAAGTATCCCTCCCTTTTGACCTCAAACCTGTCAGACAAATCCCCTTCCAATCACATCCATGTCTTCTCTACCTCTCTCTCTTCTATTTTTTCCTCTCTTTTTCTTCTTTTCCTCTACCTCGCCAATCTGCAATTCCTTATTAGGCTTCTGTTAGAATCCCACTCCCATTCTCTCTCCCTCTCCCTACTCTCACTCCTCTCCCTCCGGTCTCGCCTTCCCTCTTGTCCCTTCATTTCTACCTCCTATCTCTTCTTTCCTCTCTCCTTTCGATCTTCCCATCCTTTTCTGCATTCTCTCTACCGTCTTCCCTCGCCTGCCTTTCCTCCTCTTTCCCTCTCTCCCTTCTTCTCCACCTCTCCTCCTCTCCTCTCCTCCTCCTCATCCCCTCATCTCCTCTCTTCCTCAACCTCCTCTCCTCTTCTCCCTACTCTCTCTCTCAAGCATGTCTCACTCCCCCCCCGCCCTCTCTCCCTTCGACTCCCTCGATCTCTCCTCCCTCGAGACCATTCTCTCCCTCACCTCCGTCTCCGACGTCTCTCGACTCGCAACCGTCTCCAAATTCTTTCGAGAAGCTGCCACGTCAGATCAAGTCTGGAGAAAATTTCTTTCCTGCCCTTTCTGATTGGTTCTGCAGCCATTCGGCCAATCCGGAGCTTCTAAAGAACATGAATTCCCGCGAACTTTTACGCCGATTCAAAAAAGGAATTTTCAGCGCCGACAAAAAGCTTTTCTGGCAATCTGATTGGCTGACAGGATCTCTGGTAGTCCACGTGGCAGCTTCGGAGATTCTGGTGATTCCACGGGGCGATGACGTGCGCTACAGGACAAAAAAAGAGGGAATTTATGGCGCCATTTTTGAAAAGACGCGGACACTTTATTCTCGGCGTTGGCTGGAAGCTTGTGGAGATATCAAATGCCACGTGGCACCTGAAAAATACAAAGTTTTTTGGCGAATGGCAATCGATCCGGACTCGAGCGAGTCGACTTACTTCGTTTTGATTATGGATACAACTTTTGCAAATGGGAAGGAAACTGCCAAAAATGTACTTTTTCAAAACCCAGAAAGGAATCGCCCTAGTGATTCTGGTTTTTGTGGTGGGATTGTGGAGGAGGAAGAAGGAGAGGAAATGGGGAACTTTTGGGAGGAGAGAGAGGTCAAAACCTTGAGAGGGTTGAGGGAATGGTTTATAATGGGGTGGTATCAGATGAGGTCATTCCTCTCTGGTGGAAGCTTCCGAGGGGAAAGAGAGGGAGAGAGAAATGCTGAGGGAGTGAGAGAGTTTGAGAGAGCGAAAGAGATAATGGTTTCACTAGAGCGAAAGAAGTTGGCTTGGAGACGGAGGAAGATGGAGAGAGAACAGAGAAAGGAAGATATGGAGAGAGGGGTAATGTGGCAAGAAGTGGAAGCGGGGGAAGTGGAAGTTGAAGGAGAAGGAGAAGCAGATGAATTGATTTTGCTAGAATTTGGGATACATTTGAAGGAAATCTTTCATTTTGATGGCGGTCTTTTGCTCGATTCTATTGTCGTTCGACAAATATTTTGAGCCCAATACATGTTTTTTTTCCTTTTGACAAATCAAATGAAAATATCTCTTCTTGAAATAGTTCGAAAGTGCCAAGTATCAAAAGGAAGAGTTTACGGTTAGGTGCACATATTTAGAAAAGGAGAAAAAAAACCTTTTGAGCATTTATGTTGTAAAAGTTAGGTCATACATACCAAAGACAAGTAGCATGAAAAAAACAAACCAAAAAAAAATAACGACTCTTGACATGGAAAGTATCAAAGTAAGCGTAAGTTTAAAAACAAAAATAAAAGAACAGTTTCACCATGGCAAAGAGAAATCAAAGCACATAATGCGCACAAACTTACCGAAAATAAAATAACTTACCCAAGAAAAAAAAAAAGTCATCTACAGTATTTTAAGGGTTAGGAATGATGTACATAGCTAGAAGTTCATGCATAAAGAATTGTTTTGAATTCAAATGCAGATTAATAGGTATTCTTGGGTTTCAAATGTTTGCAGTTTGTACATACTAATTTTCTTTTTTTTTAATAAAATTTAATAATTCTGAGTTTAGAGAAGAATTGCAATGGATTGTAAACAAAATTGTGACGAAAACTTGTGCCAATTTTCTGAAAATCGGAATTGGTCATTACGGGCTAATGGGGAGCAATCTCCAAAACCACATACGACCATAGCCGAATCAATCAACACAGGAGAGGTTCTAACAACAAATCAAGGAGTAAGATATCAAACAGATGGATGGAGTCCAACAAAGATCCACAATAAAATAGGTAGATAGGTGATTTCAGCTTGTGTAGTCAATGTATAGTCTAGGGTCACTCAGCAACGTTCTGATGTACTTGTAACTCCTACACAACACTAATAAAATGCTAATCTCAACTTGGTGTGTGAATCGTTTTTTGTACTTTTGTAGTTCGTTTGTTGGCGTCGTATGGTTGACGCGCACATTTTGCGCACATGTTGTCATTTTTGTGCGCTTACAAAAAAGGGTAAACTCGAACTTAGGCTTACAACTTTAGAGGGAAGGAAGAGAATTGTATACTTTGTATTTGGAAAAAAAAAATTGAGTGAATATTATGGAATTTTGCTAGATGGCCTCCTTTGCTTGTGGTGATTCTAATTTTTGCTTCCGCTTGTATTTGCGCATCTTATCTTGTTTTTCATCCATCAATATGCATCGTTGCTTGTGTGCTCCTTTTCAGAAGGAATGTAAATGAAAATTACACACCTTAAGCACATAAATAAAATAAACAATCTGCCAAAAGGCTCACGCGGGCCGTCTGCTCCCATTTTTCGGACAAATGTCGTCCTTCGATTCCGACGGCATGCAGGATGCTCTTTGCGGCCGTTGTACCTCTCCCGTTCTATGTACATGTTAGGATTTCAATGTTTAAATCTTGTTGTAGTAACATTTCAGTTCGGTTTGAGGGTATCAAAAACTACTTAAGTCCTGAAAACCTACCTACGACAGAATACTAAACCCTCTATCAATCACAATACTGTTATGTACAAATGTACAAAAAATACAGTACGCCCCTAAAGTCGCCAAAATTTCTATACGGCACCACTCTTTGCTTGCCACCTGGCATTTTTTATGTCATGGTACTGTCTGCTCCTCTTTCGGCATCCTGTAGGATGTTGCCACGTATCAATCCATGGTGGTTTTGGCGAAAACCGCCAAAGGGCCGTTCTAAGCAGTCGGCTCCAATGTAAGTCGTCCAATCCAATGTGCATCTTGAATGTCGACCGTTCATGCGTACATCGCACAAAATGCTCCGTGCGTTCGCATGTTCATCCTGTTCTATGTCCAACTTTGTAATTTCATTCTGTTTAATGATATTTCTCCGCGGTAACTCTTTATTACAGATTCACACCACATATTTGTAAGGATTCTTCTTCATCGACTTCACGCCACATATTTGTAACGATTCTTCTTCATCAATTGGGTAGACACGACTGCTATTGCGTCTAGTAGAAATTCAGTATGGCTGAGGATCAATCACAGTCACACAAGCCTTTTTGATACTTGTTAGGATATCAATGTGTAAATTAGCGTCCAGTTACAGTTATTGATT
>JBBHKE010002463.1:0-59628 GCA_037447655.1 Zygnema cylindricum | reverse complement strand
AAATCGGAAGCCATGGTTCCTCCTCCCATCTTCTCCGGTATCAAATAATGTGGCGCCACGTGGCACCGCGTGACGCTATCTCGGTATGCCGCCAAAAGCTCACTTCGCGTGGCGGCTATAATGCCGGCCGTCCGATCAAAACATGTTCTACACGGTTCAGATTCGCGTACATGCATGAATTGCTCCTTTTGGTTAGTTTGCTGTTAATTAGCTGTTGCGGTAATATTTATTAATATTTGAAACCCGTCACGTGTATCGTTTCGTTAACGCCTTATTGGATAAGGCATACCTGTATATATATTTCCATAGAATCTGGTTCAAATCTGGTCTAAAGCAACTTTTGGTTATTTGTTAGTTGTTTAGAATTCTCTACGTGTATCTTTGTAAATAGCTAATGTACCCTACGTATTCCATCGTCGACAATAAGCTATAGGCTAAATAACGGCTATTAAGGATGATAGGTACTATGATCAAATCCTGATTGTGGCAATCCTATTTCGGTACAAACTACGAATCAGCCTATCCCCTTTAGGTAGCCATGGCTCTAGCTCTCTCTCTGGTCTTCAAAGACTGCAACAAGTATGGGGACCGGAGAGATTTGAGCGAGAAGTAGGCTGCCTTTGTTGACTTACTCTATTTATTTTTCCAATACAGACCTAAAAAATACATAAATTTCAACATATTAAAAAGAGGTAATTAATATTTCACTTCTCTATTTTAGTTATACTTTAAAGAGAGAGAGTGAGGATCAAAGGCACGCCATGGCTGCCGCCATATTTAGAAAGTGGCAAATTTTGAAGTAGATGATATTTTACCAAAATGTTGCATAAGTCCGGATTTGAACCTACGACCTCTGGATTTTGTATAGCCGCACGCCTTAACTATTAAGGCGCTACGAAACGATACACGTGACGGATTCCAAAGATAAACAAACATTAACAAAACAACTAATTAACACCAAACTAACGAAGAGGAACGATTCCTACACGTACGCAAATCTCAACCGTGTAAAATATGTTTTGATCGAACGGCCAACATTGTAGCCGCCACTCAAAGTGAGCTTTTGGCGGCATTCGGAGACAGCGTCACGCAGTGCCACGTGGGGCTGCATTATTTGATACCGGAGAAGATGGGAGGAGGAACCATGGCTCCCAATTTGAGAGGTGTTACCGTATAGACTATGTCGTACAATAGGCGTACAATAAGTACATCGCCCATTGTACCTTCTTGTACTATATAGTGTTCCTATTGGTATAAGATTTAGTAGTAAGTAGTCGTGAGTAGGCAGACCAAGACTTAGTGATATTTAGGTACCTCTTTCTAGGAGAGCTTTTAAACATAAAGGTCATTTTAGACCACCCATAACTTACTGTTCAAGGGATCAAATTCGGAGATTCTTTTTGCTAATGAATTAAGGGAGTCTTGCCTTCATTGGGGTGAAGGTGGTCAGAGTTTTTCTCTCTCAGAGTGACAGATATTCTTACTGAAACACAAAGGGGTCAGAGTTATCCTACAGGCTTCGTGTGAGCTGTGTACTTTGAGGACCTATGGAGGTCTCAAAGTTGCACGTTAAGGCCCACCCTCTACGGTACCCATCTTCAATGGATATGGCATCATATACTGGGAAAGTATGATGATAGGAGCTCTATGTGAGAAAAGGTTTTGGGAATAAGGAGTGGACGCAAAGCGGCGTCACTCTTGGGACCCCTCCAGGATTTAGAGGAAGCACATTCACTAGAGACGCGAATCCATCTGCAACCGAGGAAGACAAAAGAAGGGGAAGTGGTGGACAAAGGAAAAGAGAAAGAGATTGTTACACCAATAGCAACCCGTTTTCCAATCATGTCACCTATTCGAAGGAACGAGGAGAATGATACCGATACTTGGGACTACAACAATATGGCGGCAAAACACTTCATCGTCCGCCAACTTACTCAAGGGCTTGCATCTTCTCATTTGTAGGTAGAGAGGGCATCCGATCTTTGGGTGGCTCTCATAGAGATGTACCGAAGTGATACGATTCAGGAATAACAGTTGGCTAATCAGAAAATTGACGCATACATATACAAAGGGGGGAAGATGTTCGATTTTTGTAATGAGCTTGCAACACTTTTCATGGAGCTGGAGAGCGCTGGACAGGTTGAAACTGAAAAGATAAAGGTTAACTGCTTGCTCATGAAGTTACCAGATGAGCTCGAGAACATAGTCAACCGTGTGCAGGACTTGTCGGACTCAAGGTGGATATGGAATTCAATGGTAGGGATGATTCTTGTTCGGGAGAATACAATTGAGATCTGAAGGGGAGGAAAGAGTGGGCAAGCTTTAGCAGCTGGGACGGATTGGAGGAACAATGATTATAGGAAACCCGTCAAAAGTTATGGACAAGGGGGGGGGGGCAAAAAAATCAAACCGACGAGTTCGGACCAAGGGCTCCCAAGGGTTTGTGCCACTTTTATAAGAAACCAAGGCACTATATGGCGGAGTGCACTAAGTTAACCGAGCTGCTGTAAAAGAAGGGTTAGACAAGTGGATACCCGAGAGGAAAGAAAAAGGCCCTTTTGACACAAGTACATGAGGTGGAATCGGAGGACGAGGACGATGAGCTCCTATTGGATGAAGAGTTGGAGGCAAAAAACGAGGTCGAATTTCCACGAAGGCAGAAATGTGCTTACGGTGGATTAAAAGGTGAAGCAGGCTGGATAGTAGATTCAGGTGCCTCCATGCACATGTGTAAGGATAGCACCTGTTCACTAAGATAAGAAAGATTCCCACCGTAGAGATAGATTAGAAGGATGGGAGGATACTCACTACTACTCTTGTAGGATTGCTTAATCTGAAAGTGTTAGTAGAAGGAAAGACATCCCTAGTTACAATCTCCGATGTATTTTTTATCTCGGAGTTGAACAAAAACCTCATCTCTACATCTATATTAGATGATAATGGTTTAGATTTTAGCAGTAGGAAAGGAGTCTTTCCTGCTAGATTTGAGGAGGAAGTTTATTTCACTTCTGAAAATGGTATCCCAGGGATGTTTATGCTGATTTTATGCAATGAGAACAAGAAACTTTATTATGCTGGTGTTCATGATATAATGTTGTGGCATAAGAGGCTTAGGCATGTGAATCTAGATAAGTTAAGAGAAATGAAAAAGGTGAGAGTAGTGGAAGGGATTCAGTTTGGTGAGAGTGAGAATCTAAGTGATTGTAGTGGATGTGCTCAAGGTAAAGCAACTAGTATAAATTTCCCGTAAACCTCAGGATAGCCTAGGTAGCCATGGCTCTAGCTTCCTCTCCAATTTCTCAGTGACTGCGACAAGTTTGAGAGTTGGAGAGAGAAGTTAGAGGTAGACTGCCTCAGCTTCTTTATTTCTATTTAGACCTAGAAAATACTTTAAAACCATTAGTTTATACATCAGACGCTCAGGATTATTTTAGACAATATAAAGCATGGAGTGGAAAACTCAATGAAACTTTAATCAAGAGAGTAAGGAGTGACAATGGTGGGGAGTATACTTCTAACCAGTTTGAGGATTTTATGAGGAAGATGGAGTCCAACACCAAAAGACAGTTCCAGAAAACCCGGAACAGAATGGGGTAGCTGAAAGGTTAAATAGAACACTAAGTGATAGTGCTAGCACTATGTTGTCAGATAAAAAGATAGGAAAAAGGTTTTGGGCAGAAGCAATGAACTATGCTAATTACCTCAAAAATAGAGTTCTTACTTCAACTATAAAAGATCAAACACCTTATGAGAGATGGACAGGCCGGAAACAAGACATATCTCACTTAAAGGTTTTCGAAAGTCAAGTATTCAGTCTACATACAGATCGATCTAATTGGAAGCTAGATCCTAAAGGAAAACCGGGATACTTATTAGGATATGATGAGGATGTTAAAGGATATAGAGTTTATGATCTAAATAGGGAAGATATAATCTTAGTAAAGCATCGAGTAGTTATGGATGAAAGAAAGTCTGTGGATCCCTTCAAATATACAAAGTCAGTAAAAATCAGATTTGAGTCAAAAAAAATTGATGACTTTGAGCTTCCTAAATATCGAGGTTTTAGAGAAGACATCATTCTTGCAAGTACAAATCATACCGAAAGAGACTCGGCTGTGGAAACTCCAGTGACAAATCTACCCGAAGCGGAAGACGTGGTGGAAATTGATTCAGAATCAAGGGATAGGGGAGAAGCCGAGATTGTTCGAAAGAATCCACGAGAACCATCTATTCCAGCCTCATATTTTGAGGGGTGAAAGAAGTAGCAAAAGACTGCAAGAAAAACAGGTTAATAACAAGGTAACTAAACTATCTCATCAAGATGAACCTCAAACTTATGGAGAGGCGATGACTTCTCCAGAAAGAAATTGGTGGAAGACAGCCCATCAATGAGGAAATGGCCTCAATTATGGCAGCCGATACTTGGGAGCTGGTGGATTGTCCACCTAACCATAAACCAATCGGTTGTAAGTGGGTGTTCAAATTAAAACTGAACCCAGATAACACCATTGACTGCTACAAGGCCCAATTAGTGGCTAAAGGGATTCACACAGAAAGAGGGAATTGACTACAAAAAAACCTTTGCCCCGGTCGTCAGATTTCCCTCCGTCCGCATACTTCTCAGTTTGGCAATAGCGGAAGACAAGGAAGTGCGCCAGATGGACATGAAGACAGTCTTTTTGCATAGAGAATTGGAAGAGGAGATCTTCATGTGACAACCCGGAGGATTTGTGGAGCAAGGAGAAGAGAGTAAGGTATGCCGAGTGATTTAATCTCTTTATGGTCTGATACAGGCGCCCCGACAATGGAATAAGAAGCTTGATGAGTTTCTAACCGGTTTGGGATTTATCCGGATCAGCTCAGATTACTCAATATATGTTTTTGAAGATGAGGAAGGTATTATATTTATTGCAATTTATGTTGATGATTTGCTTATTCTAAGTAAATCAATGGACAAAATTAATAAACTGAAACTCGATCTTAAAAGGAGATTTGAGATGAAGGATATGGGGGAGGCAAGATATATTTTGGGAATTCAAGTAAAAAGAGACTGAGAAAGAAAGATCACAAGGCTAACTCAAAAGGAAGCAATAGGGAATATGTTGGAAAAATTTCAGATGGATAAGGCTAATAGTTTTACGACTCCACTAGAGTTGAAGAAAGGAAGTGAGGGGAGTGTGGAAGGAGTCATAATCTTAGACAAGGAATTAGGTCCGGAAGAACAGAAGTTCATGTAGACTATTCCTTACAAGCAAGTAATGGGAAGCCTAATCTATTTTATGAATTGTACCCGGCCGGATTTGGCTGCAGCTGTAGGAGTGTTGAGTAGATGTTTAAATGCTCACACTAAAAGAGATTGGGAGGCAGCTAAGAGAGTCCTTAGATATTTGATAGGAAATAGGGATCTATGGTTGCATTTGGGTGGAGGGAATACTGACATCACTACTTGTAGTGATGCCAGTTATGGTGATGCTCCAATGAGGAGATGTACTTCTGGATATGTATTGTATGTGGGTGATGGAGCTTGTTACTGGAGTAGCAAACAACAAAAGATTATTGCTCAGTCCACCATGGAGGCTGAGTATATGGCCTCTTGCTCCGCTGTAAAAGAATTGATGTGGGTCAAGTCAGAATTGATGTGGGTCAAGTCTTTGCTTGGTGAGCTTGGTCACCTTAAGAGTGGTGTGCAATTTTTTTTTTTTGGGAATCAAGCACCAATCGCTATTGGTGCCAATCCTAAACATCATTTTAAAGCCAAACACATGAACATAAGACTTAGCTTTGTTAGAGTGAAGGTAGAAAACAAAAAAATCGGTTTAGAGTATAGACCAGATAGCGAGATGGTAGCATACATGATGACCAAACCTGTGCCTTCCCCTAAGCTGATTTTCTACAAAGAGAAGTATGGTATGAAATTAATGAGTGACTAAAAAATAAGGCGAGTGTAAAAATTAATGCTTTTAGTATTTTCTAGGTCTAAAATGAATTGTTGAAAAGAGGTAATTAATATTTCACTTCTCTATTTTAGTTATACTTTAAAGAGAGAGAGTGAGGATCAAAGGCACGCCATGGCTGCCCCCATATTTAGAAAGTGGCAAATTTTTCCTTCTCCCCTATTTCCCCATCCACGGAAAGGTTTTTCCCTTCACCTTCCGTTGCATCTGAACTCCGGAAGATATTCTGGGCAGTCTCAGATGATTCTCCGTAGTAAGCTCCTCCAAAGCCAGGTGGCGGACATCTCACTTGTCCCGCAACAATTCCCCATAAGTGCTTCTCGAAAAGCAATCCCTCCATTGTAAACGCCCAATACGTGAAGCCTGTTCCATCAAACATAAGCACCCTAGATGGTGGGCCCATAACCTGAAACTCTGAGACCTCCATTGGCCCTCAGAGTATGCAGATCCAAAAGAAGCTAATCTAGATAGTGCCGACTCCAAGTTAATATAAACCAAAATGACTGACCCCTTGACAGTCACAATCCCAATATAGATTCACCCCTGTGAAATAACACTTTCTGTGTGCTCAGTTCCACCACAGAATGCAAAGTTAGAATATGAGATTTGGACACATTCACCCACTTTGACTTTCCCTTATAAATGCAGCCACCCTGGCAGAAAAAAACTCTGACCGACTACACCCCTGTGTAGCGTGGACTCCCCTGAGTCCGCAGCAAAAAGAATCACTGAAAATGGTCAAGTAAATTGATAGTTATGGCTGGCCAAAGTTTGCCATTTATACAAGGTGCTCTCTGGGAGAGGCAGCAATCTACCCAAAATTTTCTAAGTCCTATTCCCTCTCTAAAACTCTATCTACTGAAGTACGGCACCAATCAAATTACTGTGTCGTATAGAAAAGTACTGGTGCCGGTGTACTTTCTGTACGGCCATTGTACGACATGGCCAAAATGTCGACACGTGTCAAATCAGGATTACTTCCTGTAATCTCCGGAATCCTCGTAATCCAATGTTATCATGCCACGTGTCATCTGACGTGTCAAATACCGTAAAACGCCAAAAGTACCTTTTCCGTGATCGTGGCGCCTATAGCGGCCGTCCGATCAAAAGCGGCTATAATCCTAGTCGCTGAAATTCGACGCGCGGTATTTGTTTCGCTATCGAAACAAATGCGCGATATCCGTTCTGTCCGCGTACCGTACTACGCACTAATTCAAACTGTATATATGCACTAAGTATCTCTTCGCCGTTAAACGAATTAATCTACATGTAACGATTTATATATTTACCGAATCTAATATATCGTAATATGTGTCCTAGCTTAACGGTCAGAGCTAACGTCTGTGTGAAATTGGCGGACGGCATGTACCAGGATCAATTCCTGGGTCCGGCAACTAACTTTTAGTAAATATATCTAATCCACCCCATGTCTTCTCTAATGAGATTTAGGCAGCCATGGCTCTAGCTCCCTATCAAGCCTTCAGTGACTATAACAAGTGTGGGGGCTTGGAGAAGGGAGTTAGGGACAAACTGCCTTTGCTCTTTTTCTATAAAGACCTAGAAAATACTCAAATATCAACAGGCTCTAGCTCCCTCTTCAATTTCTCAGTGACTACAACAAGTTTAAGAGTTGGAGAGAGAAGTTAGAGGTAGAATGCCTCGGCTTCTTTCTATATTTCTATTTAGACCTAGAAAATACTTTAAATGGACCATTAATTTCTCCACTCCCCTTATTTTCTAGTCAATCTTTAATTTCATACCACATTTCTCCCTGCAGAAAATTGGCTTAGGGGAAGGCACAAGTTTGGTCATCATATCTGCTACCATCTCACTATGTGGTCGATACTCTAAACTGATTATTTTGTTTTCTACTTTCTCTCTAACAAAGTTGAGTCTAATGTCAATGTGTTTGGCTTTAAAATGATGATTAGGATTGGCAGAAATAGCGATTGCTGCCTGATTATCACAAACAAATTTCTGCACACCACTCTTAAGGTGACCAAGCTCACCAAGCAAAGACTTAACCCACATCAATTCTTTTACAGCAGAGCAAAAGGCCATATACTAAGCCTCCATGGTGGTTTGAGCAAGAACCTTTTGTTGTTTGCTACTCCAACAGGAAGCCCCATCACCCACATATAATACATATCCAGAAGTGCATCTCCTCATCGGAGCATCACCATAAATGGCATCACTCCAAGTAGTGATGTCAGTATTCTCCCCACCCAAATGCAACCATAAATCCCTAGTTCCTACCAAATATCTAAGGATTCTCTTAGCTGCCTCCCAATCCTTCTTAGTGGGAGCATTTAGACTTCTACTCAGCACTCCTACAGCTGCAGCAAAATCCGGTCGGGTATAATTCATAAAATAGATTAGACTTTCCCACTACTTGCCTGTAAGGAATAGTCTGCATGAACTTCTATTCTTCAAGAGATAATTCCTCGTCTAAGACTATGACTCCTTCTTCCTCACTCCCCTCACTTCCCTTCTTCAACTCTATTGGAGTTGTACAACTATTAGCTTTATCCATCTGAAATTTTTCAAGCATGTTCCCTATTGCTTCATTTTGAGTCAATTTTATAATCTTTCTTTTTCGGTCTCTTTCTACTTCAATTCCCAAAATATATTTTGCTTCCCCCATATCCTTCATTTCAAATCTCCTTTTAAGATCTGTTTTCAATTTATTAATTTTTTCCATTGATATACTTAAAACAAACAAATCATCAACATAAATTGCAATAAATATAAAACCTTCCTTATCTTCGAAAACATAGATTGAGTGATCTGAGCTGATCCGGATATATCCCAGACCGGTAAGAAACTCATCAAGCTTCTAATTCCACTGTCGAGGCGCCTGTTTCAAACCATAAAGAGATTAAATCAGCCGACATACCTTACTCTCCTCCTCTACCTCCACAAACCCTTCCGGTTGTCGAATGAAGATCTCCTCTTCCAATTCTTCATGTAAAAATGTTGTCTTGATGTCCATCTGGTGCACTTCCATGTCTTCCGCTGCTGCCAAGCTGAGAAGTATGCGGACGGAGGGAAATCTGACCACCGGGGCAAAGGTTTCCTCGTAGTCAATTCCCTCCTTTTGTGTAAATCCCTTTGCCACTAATCGGGCCTTGTAGCCCTCGATTGTGTTATCTGGGTTCAGTTTAAATTTGAAAACCCACTTACAACCGATTGGTTTTTGGTTAGGTGGACAATCCACCAGCTCCCAAGTATCGGCTGCCATAATTGAGGCCATTTCCTCATTGATGGGCTGTCTTCCACCAATTTCTTTCTGGAGAAGTCATCGCCTCTCCATAAGTTTGAGGTTCATCTTGATGAGATAGTTTAGTTACCTTGTTATTAACCTGTTTTTCTTGCAGTCTTTTGCTACTTCTTTCACCCCTCAAAATATGAGGCTGGAATAGATGGTTCTCGTGGATTCTTTCGAACAATCTCGGCTTCTCCCCTATCCCTTGATTCTGAATCAATTTCCACCACGTCTTCCGCTTTGGGTAGAGTTGTCACTGGAGTTTCCACAGCCGAGTCTCTTTCGGTATGATTTGTACTTGCAAGAATGATGTCTTCTCTAAAACCTCGATATTTAGGAAGCTCAAAGTCATCAATTTTTTTTGACTCAAATCTGATTTTTACTGACTTTGTATATTTGAAGGGATCCACAGACTTTCTTTCATCCATAACTACTCGATGCTTTACTAAGATTATATCTTCCCTATTTAGATCATAAACTCTATATCCTTTAACATCCTCATCATATCCTAATAAGTATCCCGGTTTTCCTTTAGGATCTAGCTTCTAATTAGATCGATCTGTATGTAGACTGAATACTTGACTTTCGAAAACCTTTAAGTGAGATATGTCTTGTTTCCGGCCTGTCCATCTCTCATAAGGTGTTTGATCTTTTATAGTTGAAGTAAGAACTCTATTTTTGAGGTAATTAGCATAGTTCATTGCTTCTGCCCAAAACCTTTTTCCTATCTTTTTATCTGACAACATACTGCTAGCACTATCACTTAGTGTTCTATTTAACCTTTCAGCTACCCCATTATGTTCCGAGATTTCTGGAACTGTCTTTTGGTGTTAGACTCCATCTTCCCTCATAAAATCCTCAAACTGGTTAGAAGTATACTCACCACCATTGTCACTCCTTATTCTCTTGATTGGAGTTTCATGGAGTTTTTCGCTCCATGCTTTATATTGTCTAAAACAATCTTGAGCTTTGGACTTATTTTTCAAAAAATACACTCGGGAATACAGAGACCAATCATCAATGATAGTCATCATAAATCTCTTCCCCCCGGTGAGGGCACTTTAGCCGATCCCCAAATATTTTTTTGTACTAGATCTATAATTTTTTCTCCCTTATAGGTGGTTGTTTTAGGAAAGGGTAATCTGTGTGTTTTACCTTGAGCACAACCACTACATTCACTTATATTATCACTCTCACTAAACTTAATCCCTTCCACCACTCCCATTTTTTTCATTTCTCTTAACTTGTCTAGATTCACATGCCCTAGCCTCTTATGCCACATCATATTATCATGAACACCAGCATAATAAAGTTTATTTGTTTCATTACTTAAAACCAGCCTAAACATCCCATGGCTACCTTTCTCAGCAATGAAATAGACATCCTCCTCAAAACTAGCAATAAATACTCCTTCCCTAGTGTTAGTAAAAAAACCCTTATCATCTAATACAGATGTAGAGATGAGGTTTTTGTTCAGCTCTGGAATAAAAAATACATCGGAGAATGTTACTATGGATGTCTTTCCTTCTATTAACACTTTCAAATCTACCGATCCTACAAGAGTAGTGGTGACTATCCTCCCATCCCCGTACTCTATCTTTACGGTGGGAATATTTCTTATCTTAGTGAACAGGTGCCTATCCGTACACATGTGCATAGAGGCACCTAAATCTACAATCCTGCTTGCTTCACCTGTCAATCAACTGTAAGCACATTTTTGCCTTCGTGGAATTTCGACCTCGTTTTTTGCCTCCAACTCCTCATCTAAAAGGAGCTCATCGTCTTCGTCCTCGGATTCCGCCTCATGTACCTGTGTCACAAGGGCCTTTTTCTTTCCTCTCGGGGTACCATGGGTCTGCCCCTCCTTTAACTGAAGCTCGGTTAGCTTAGTGCACTATGCCATATAGTGCCCAGGTTTCTTACAAAAATGACATAAACCTTTGGGAGCCCTTGGTCCGAACTTGTCGGTCTCATTTTTCTGCTCCCTCCCCCTATAGTTTCCGACTAGTTTCCGGGAATCCTTGTTCCTCCAATTGGTCGCAGTTGCCAAGGCTTGGCCACTCTTTCCTCCCCTTTGGATCTCAATCATATTCTACCGAACGAGAATCATCCCTACCACTGAGTTCCATATCCACCTTGAGTCCGGCAAGTCCTGCATACGGTTGACTATGTTCTCGAACTCATCCGATAACTTCATCAGTAAACAGTTAACCTTTTCTTTTTCACTAAAATCTTTTCCCGCACTCTTAGCTCCATGAAGAGTGTAGCAAGATCATTGCAAAAATCCAACATCTTCCCCCCTTTGTATACATACTCCTTAACTTTCTGATCAGCCAACTGTTGTTGCTGAATTGTACCACTTCGGTACATCTCTATGAGAGCCATCCAAAGATCGGATGCCCCTTCTACCTGCAAATGAGGACATGCAAGTCATTGAGTGAGGTGGCGTAGGATTAAATGCTTTGCCGCCATATTGTTGAAGTCCCAGGTTTAAGTATCATTCTCCTCGTTCCTCGGAATAGGTGACATGAATGCCGAACCAGTTGTTATTGGTGTGTTCGCCTCTTTCTCCTTTCCTTTGTCGACCACCTCTCCTTCGTTTGTTTCCTCCGTTGAAGGTGGATCCTCTTTCCTGGTGAATCTGCTTCCTCCAAACCCTGGAGGAATTTCAAGACTTGATGGACGTCCTAAGCGTCCACTCAGTATCCCCCAAAACCTTTTTTCGCATAAAGCTCCTATCATCATACTTTCCCAATATATGAAGCCAGTTCCATTAAAGATTGGTACCTTAGAGGGTGGGCTCATAACCTGAAACTCTAAGACCTCCATAAGTCCTCAGAGTGGACAACTTCCAAGAAGCCTCTAGGATAACCTTGACCCCTTTGTGTTTCAGCAAAAACAACTGCCACCTTGGCAGATAATAACTCTGACCAACTTCACCCTTGTGAAGGCAAGACTCTCGTGAGTGGATAGCAAAAAGAATCTTTGGAATTTGATTCTTTGAGTAGTAAGTTATGGAGGTTCAAAGTTAACCTTTTGTACAGAAGCTCTTTGGGAGAGAGGGTCGTATCTCCTAATTTTTCTAAGTCTTATCTCTCTCACAGACTCTATCTATTGATGTACGGAGCCAATCAGATTACAGTTGCGTACACAAAAGTACAGCTGGCGGTGTACTTTTTGTACGGACACTCTACGACATGGCCTAAATGTTGACACGTGGTATGTCTGGATTCGCTCAATTAATCCTCGGAGATGTCGCGATCCAATGTCATTCCGCCACGTGTCATCCGATGTCGATACCACGCATTTTTCGACAACGAAATAAATATCGCACAAGTATTTATTACGGCCAAGATTGCGTCTTGCTGCAAATCCAACGGCGCACATCATCGGCAAAATCCCGGAGTAGTCACTTTGGCGTTTAGTGACGTGGCATGACCTGGAGCCACGTGGAGAGATGACATACGGTCATAGGAATTCCGAGGAATGTACGGACGAGTAAAAAGGAGACACGCGTCCGCTTAATAGTCTTGTCGTACATAGGTCGTACAAAAGGTACATCGGTAGTAGTACTTTTTGGTACGGTACAGTAATCTGATTGGTCCGTACTTCAGTAGATAGAAGTTATTAGAGGAAATCAGGACTTAGAAAATTTTGGTAGGCAGTCACCTCTCCCTTTGAGAGTTTGTACAAATTGGCATTTTTACTGCCTCATAACTTATCGGCTGGTTGGCTGTTTTCAGTGATTCTTTTTGCTACGGACTCAGGGGAGTCCACGCTGCACAAGGGTGCAGTCAAATTGTCAGTGTGACTTTTTGGGCAGCAGTGGATGTGGGTTAAAGTGGGCTAGTTAAACAACTATCTAGAGGCTTCCTGTATTCTGTAGTCCAATGGAGGACACAGAATTGCAGGTTATGGGCCCACCCTCTAGGGTGCCCACTTTCAATGGATCTGGGTTCATCTATTGGGAAGCCATGATGATGGGAGCTTTGTGTGAAAAACGATACTGGGGTATCGTCAGTGGACAAGTGAAACTTCCACCTTCGGGAACTCCGCCAGGATTTGGAGGAGTAAGGTTTTCTGCAGCAGCGACTGCTTCTGCGGAGGAGGCACATGATGGGGACAGTAGTGAGTCCGAAAAGGGGAAAGGGAAGGAGACACCCCTTACCCCTATTGCCATGGCACCAGGAGCGCCGGTCGTGAAGACAGTGGAGAACGATGTTCAAATGCGGGAAGACATAAACATGGCTGCCAAGAACTTCATTCTAAGGCATCTCACTTAAGCATTGGCCACCTCTCACCTTAATATTTACAAGGCTGCGGAGTTGTGGGAAAGTTTGGTGGAGATCTATAGAGCTGGTACCATTTAGAAGCTCCAGTTGGCTGAGCAAAAACTATTGAGTTACACGTACAATGGAGGAAAGATGTTAGATTATTGCAATGATCTTTCTTGTTTGTATATGGAGATGGAGAGTGCTGGCTGGACAGGCACAATGAAAATGAAAGTAAACACTCTCATCATGAAGTTATTAGACGAGTATGAGAACTTAGTGTACCGAGTACAAGAAATGACTGATAGTTCATGGAAGTGGAATACAGTGGTCAGGATGTTACTTGTGCATGAAAATACCATAGAGATCAGGAGAGGTGGAAAGAGTGTTCAAGCTCTAGCCGCCGGAGGGAACAGGTGGAGACCGAAACCGAAAAAACCATACAAAGGAGAAAAAGTCCAACCTGGAGGACCGAGGCCCTCAAAGGGCCTATGTCATTTTTGCAAAAAGCCAGGGCACTTTATTGCGGATTGTGCTGAGTTGGTTGAGCTGAGGCTCAAAGAGAACCAAGGAGGGGGTTCTTTCGGAGGGAAGAAAAAGGCACTTTTGGTCACAAAGGTGACAGGAGATACCGAGGACGAGTCCTCAGAGGAGGATGGGGAGCTTCTTCTTGACGAGAGTCTGGAGGAGAAGGAGATTCCACGGAGACAAAAGTGTGCCCTTGGAGCAATTTGGGAAGCTCCACAAGAAGGATAGATCATCGACTCAGGTTCATCCATGCATGTGTGTCGTGACAAACACCTCTTCACCAAGCTAAAAAAGAGCCCTACTGTAGAGATAGAGTATGGGGATGGGAGAGTGGTTACCACAAATCTAGTGGGCTCGGTAGATCTGAAAGTCTACGTAAACGGTAAGAATTTTATAGTCGCCTTCTCAAATGTGTTGTTCTACAACCACCGTTGCAGGAGGAGAACCACCAATAGTAGTGGAAGTAGACATTAAAACCGCAAAAACTATCAAAACACCTACTCAACAACCAACTTTGATCAAACACAAATTATAACTCAAAAGGCCTTTAAGCCTCAACTTTTACACAGTGATACACAACATAGTAAACTGACAATTTCCAAAATTGCAGCTCGAATGAATAAGTAAACCATGAGATATGATGTCTAAGAGACCGGTCTGAAATTACGGAGGGGGGGAGCAGAAAAATCAGACCGACGAGTTCGGATCAAGGGCTCCCAAGGGTTTATGTCATTTCTATAAGAAACCAAGGCACTATATGGCGGAGTGCACTAAGCTAACCGAGCTTTGGTCAAAGGAGGGACAGACCGGTGGTGTTGAAATTAATAGATTTCTTGAATATTTTATAGGTTTAAAATGTTAGTATAAAAGGAAAAGAAAAAGGACAGACAGCCTGCCTACACCTCCTCTCTCTAGCCCCCATACTTGTTGTAGTCATTGAAGGATAGAGAGAGTGGTTGATCCATGGCTGCCTTAGTTCAACAGACAGATATTTTTAGTAGGCTACTAAAAATATACCCAACGGACCCAGATTTGATCCCGGTACCTGCGGTTCGTCAAGCTGGCCGATAGTGGTCAGCTTTATCCTACTAGACTAGGACCAATGCTAAATACTATAGTATGTGATAAATATATATAGATTTAGGAAAGAGCAAATACATTTAACTAAAACTGTGTACGGCCTACATGGATACAGTTTTATAAATGTACCAATTCAAAACGGATACCACGTATTTTTTGAGAACGAAACAAATATCGCGCAAGTATTTATTACGGCCAAGATTGCGTATCGCTGCAAATCCAACGGCGCACATCATCGCCAAAATCCCGGAGTAGTCACTTTGGCGTTTAGTGACGTGGCATGACCTGGAGCCACGTGGAGAGATGACATTCGGTCATAGGAATTCCGAGGAATGTACGGACAAGTAAAAAGGAGACACGCGTCCGCTTAATAGTCATGTCGTACATAGGTCGTACAAAAGGTACATCAGCAGTAGTACTTTTTGGTACGGTACAGTAATCTGATTGGTCCGTACTTCAGTAGATAGAAGTTATTAGAGGAAATCAGGACTTAGAAAATTTTGGTAGGCAGTCACCTCTCCCTTCGAGAGTTTGTACAAATTGGCATTTTTACTGCCTCATAACTTATCGGCTGGTTGGCCGTTTTCAGTGATTCTTTTTGCTACAGACACACGGGAGTCCAGGCTGCACAAGGGTGCAGTCAAATTGTCTGTGTGACTTTTTGGGCAGCAGTGGCTGTGGGTTAAAGTGGGCTAGTTAAACAACTATCTAGAGGCTTCATGTATTCTGTAGTCCAATGGAGGACACAGAATTGCACAACTGCCACCATCACTGAGGATGAAGACGAGGAAGGAGAGGAGATTGTCATAGAAGGAGAAATGGGAGGAGTTGCAACTCAAGTGACAACGTTGCCGAAGGCGATACCGGCAGCAGCACCACTACCAATGGCGACAAGGGTTCAGATCGAAAGATCGGAGTATGAAAACTGGAGCATCAAAGACAAGGTTGCTAAGCTCGTAATTCTTAAAAGTGTAGCAAACGGCATTGCCATTTCCCTTATGCACGTCAAATCTTCATCTCAGATTTGGATATCACTAGTTAATAAATATAAGAGCGGATCACTGCAGCAGCAACAGTTGGCAGAAAACAAGATTGCAGCTTATACTTATAAGGGAGGAACATGAATAATTATTGCAATGATTTAGGAGCATTATTTGGAGAGCTAGAGAGTGTAGGTAACTCATGGTCTGAGAGACAAAGAGTGAACACATTAATGATGAAACTATTTGAAGAGTATGAGAATATCATTAATTGATTGCAAAACATAGGAGATAACAATTGGAATTGGGATGACACAGTGGGAATGATTTTAGTGAAAGAAAGCACCATAGAGCTTATGAGAGGGAGTCCAAGTGTTCAAGCATTTTCTGCAGGAGCTGATTGGCGAAAGTGTGATGAGGAGAGAGAGAAAGATCCTTATCAAAACTTTGGAGGAAGAGGACAAGGAGGTGGCAGATTTGATAGACAAGGGAGAGGAACTTCTCGAGGAGGATTATGCCACTTCTGCAAGAAACCGGGACACTATATGGCAGATTGTGGCAAACTTGCACATCTTCGACTAAAAGATGGGTAAATGAACTCAAAAAATGGAGGAAAGAAAAAGGCTTTCCTTACTCAAGTTCATGATGAGCAAGAGAACGAAGAAACCGAACAGCAAGAGGAGCTTGAGGAGCTTGAGGAGCTTCTTCTTAATCCGAAAAACACTAAAAAGCATGTTGACATTCCACGGAGACAAAAGTGTGCTTTCGGAGGTAAGAGGGATCCACCTGAAGATGGGTGGATCATAGACTCAGGGGCCTCAATGCATATGTGCATAGATAAAAGGCGGTTCACTAAACTGAGAAAGATCCCAACAGTTGAGATAGGGTACGGAGATGGTAGAGTAGAAACTAGAAGTCTTGTTGGAACTGTTGACTTGAAGGTTCTAGTTAATGGAAACGCCTCAATTGTAACTCTCTCAGAAGTTCTTTACATTCCACAGCTTAGTAAGGACTTGGTCTCAACAGCTGTCCTAGATGAAAAGGAGTTTGAAACAGGAACTACGAAAGGAATCTTCACAGCAAGCTTTGATAATGAGGTTTATTTCATAGTTGAGAATGGCAGTCAGGGAATGTTCAGAATTGTTCTTTGCAATGAAAAGAGTGTTCTCTACTCGTGTGCAAGTGAGATGATGCTTTGGCACAAAAGGTTTGGGCATGTGCATCTATATAGATTAAAGAAAATGAAGAAAAATGGAATAGTGGAGGGTATTACTTTTGAGGATGATGAGACCTTCGATGATTGCAGTGGATGTGCCCAAGGGAAGATTCATAGACTTCCATTTCCAAAGGCAACCACATATAGGAGAGAGAATGTATTGGATCTAATTCACACTGATGTTTGGGGACCTTCTAGATATGCTTCACATGGGGGGAAGAGGTGGATGTTAACTATCACCCCATGATTGGTCTAGAGACACGAAGGTATACTTTCTTAGACATAAGTCAGAGGTATTGAGATGTTTCAAAGAGTATAAAGTATGGAGTGAAAAACTACACGAAACCTCAATAAAAGAGATAACAAGTGATAATGGGAAAGAATACACCCCAAGGGAATTTGAAGAATATCTTAAAGAAGAAGGAATTCATCATGAGAAAATTGTAACCTATACTCCGGAACAAAATGGAGTAGTAGAAAGAGTGAATAGAACTTTAGGAGATATGTCCAGAAGTATGTTAACTGATAAGAGGATAGGGTTGCAGTTTTGGGCGGGGTCTATGAACTATGCTAATTTCATCAAAAATAGAGTTCTAACTTCAGCAAATAAGGAGGAAACTCCGTATGAGAGGTGGACAAGAAGAAAGCATGATTTGTCTAGTTTGAGACTGTTCGGAAGTCAAGTCTACAGTTTGGATTTCGATAAGACTAAATGGAAGTTAGAGGGGAGAGGGAAGCCACGATATCTTGTAGGATATGATCAGAGCACAAAAAGATACCGAGTGTATGACTTGAAAAAAAAAAGATATAATTTTGGTAAAACACATAGTGGTGATGAATGAAGAGAAGTCCATTGATCCATTCAAATATAATAAGGAAGTCAAAATCAGATTGGAAACGGATCAGTTTTCTGACTTTGACTTTGAAAATGAAGAGAAAGAAGAGGGAGAAAAAGAAAAATCTGTAGATTTACCAAAGGAGAAGGAGGAAAGAACAACATCCGAGGCAACGCCACAATACGAAGTGGAAACCGATGAGGAAATTGATGAGACACCGGAATTGGTAGATATGGGAGCTGAAAATCTCCCTAAACGAAACCCAAAGATGCCTTCCATTCCGGCGTCCAATTTTGAAAGGGGAAGAAGAAGTAGTAAACGACTTCAAGAAAGACAAGTAAATAACCAACTCACAAAGATGTCTCACCCAGATGAACCTCAAACATACTTAGAGGCCATAAACACTCCTGAAAGTAGCCGGTGATTACAGCTATAAATGAAGAAATGGCCTCTATCATGGAAGCCAATACATGGGAGTGGGTAGATTGTCCACCGGACCGAAAACCGATCGGATGTAAGTGGGTTTTTAAACTTATATTAAACCCGGATAATACTATTGAGAGGTACAAAACTAGGTTAGTTGCAAAAGGATATACTCAGAAAGAGTGGATAGACTACAAAGAAACCTTTGCACCTGTTGTCAGATTTCCTTCTGTTAGAATCCTTTTAAGTATAGCCGCAGCGGACGATATGGAAATCCACCAGATGGATATTAAAACAGCCTTTTTGCACAGAGAGTTGGAAGAAGAAATTTACATGAGGCAACCGGAAGGATTACTGGAAAGTGGGGAAGAAAACAAAGTTTGCAAACTGATAAAATCACTCAATGGGCTTAAGCAATCCCCGCGACAGTGGAATATAAAGCTCAACGAATTTTTGACCGGTTTGGGGTATATCAGAATTAGTTCTGATCACTCCATATATTTATTTGAGGATGAGGATGGAGTGATATTTATTGCTATTTATGTGGATGATTTGTTGGTCTTAAGCAAGTCATTAGATAAAATTAACAAACTAAAACGAGATCTTAAAAGCCGCTTTGACATGAAAGATCTCGGTGAAGCAAAGTACATTTTGGGAATTCAAATGGAGAGAGATAGAGGGAATAGGATTATAAGACTCACTCAGAAAGAAGCAATTAGTAATATGCTAGAAAAATTTCAAATGGAGAAAGCAAACGGATGTACTACTCCCATGGATTTGAAGAAAGTGAGTGAGGGGAGTGAAGAGGGAGGAATATTGATCATAAATGATGAGATAGATGAGATAGAAAAAAGATTTATGGAAAATATCCCTTATCGGCAGATTGTAGGCTGTTTAATATATTTTATGAATTGTACTCGGTCGGATATAGCTGCAGCCGTAGGAGTCCTCAGCAAGAGTCTAAATGAACCAAGAAAGAGAGACTGGGAGGCCGCCAAAAGGGTGATGAGGTATCTGGTGGGGACAAGGGAATTGTGGTTGCATTTGGGAGGGGAGCACACTCACATCACAACTCGGAGTGATGCCAGTTATGGAGATGTGCCTTTAAGGCAGTGTACGACTGGATATGTGTTGCAAATTGGATCCGGTGCATGCTGTTGGAGTAGCAAGCAACAAAAAGTAGTTGCTCAGTCCACTATGGAGGCTGAATACATGGCTTCCTGTGCTGCTACCAAAGAATTAATGTGGGTGAAATCTCTTATTGAAGAACTTGGGTTCATGAAGACAAGAACTTAGAATGTTTTTTGTGATAATCAAGCTGCTATCTCTATTTCAGCTAATCCGAAACATCACTTCAAAGCTAAGCATATGGATATTAGACTAAGCTTTGTCAAAGAGAAGGTTGAAAATAAAATCATTAAACTGGTTCATAAAACTGATTAAGAAATGATTGCAGACATGATGACAAAACCAGTACCTTCCCCTAAGTTGATTTATTGTAGAGAAAACTGTGGATTAAAATTGAAAAGTGACTAAGAATTAAGGGGAGTGTTGAAAAGAGGTAATTAATAGTTCACTTCTATAGTTTAGCTAGCATGTAAAGAGAGAGAAAGAGAGATCCAAAGGCACGCCATGGTTGCCGCGTCATTTAGGAGGGAGAATGAAATAGAAGGTATTTTACTATTGGTAGCAAAATACTGCCTCTAGCCGGATATGATTCGGGGTCTACGGAATACTACTTAGACCTTAGCCTTATCCATTAAGGCACTAACGAAACGACAATTACGTTCACGCATATTTATCTATTTGTTAAACGGGCTAATTTGCAGCAGACTAACGAAAACACGCATTAATCAATTCATGCATGGAAGCGAATCGAAGCCGCATAAATACAAATGATCGGACGGCCACAATTGCAGCCGCCACCCGCAATAAACTTTCGGCGGCCTTTGGGGATAGCGTCACGCGATGCCACGTGGCACCATACTATTGGATACCGGAGAAGATGGGAGGAGGAACCATGACTCCCGTTTTGACAGACGTCACTTTGAAAGCCATGTCGTACAATGGCCGTACAATAAGTACATCGCCTAATGTACCTTCTTCTACTATATAGTGTTTCTATTGGACTAGGGTTTAGTAGTAGGCAGTCGTAAGTAGGCAGGCCAAGACTTAGTGAAATTTAGGTACCTCCCTCTAAGAGAGCTTGTAACTATAAAGGTCATCTTTGACCAACCATAACTTACTGCTCAGGGGAGCAAATTCAGTGATTTTTTTTGCGTTTGACTTAGGGGAGTCTTGTCCTCACAAGGGTGAGAGTTTTCAGAATATTTTTTTGCCTGGGCGGTGCTTATTCAGCGGGAAATTAGAAGAGGCAAATATTATCCTAGAGGCTTTACATAGGTTGCTCATTCTCTCGGTCAATGGAGACCACAGAATTTTACGTACGATCCAAATCATGTCCGTACCTAAATTGCGTCGTTTGCAATAAATGCGTCTGTCACAAAAAAAGCACCACTGTCCAAATAAGCACCGACAGCGTCCTTTTCCATAGTTGTCGCCTGTCGCATTCTTTTTCGTGCATGCGACGTACTATTTTAACTTTTGGAATATTTACATCGGATTGCTTCGCGATCCGCCGTCCATTTCACATACGCATCCCGCGCCACTCAATTACTCCATTAATTTTACTCGTGAATTTAATTCCCCAATCGGCAAATCCTTTGGAACCTCCACAATATATCAGGTAATTACATACGCATGCGCATGCATGTACGAAATTGAATCTTCCAAAAACAACAACAAAAACTCTAACCGACTACACCCTTGTGTTGCTTGGACTCCCTTGAGTCGGCAGCAAAAAGAATCACTTAAAATGGTCAAGGAAATTAGTTGATATTAAATGGCAAAGTTTGCCGATTTATACAGATGCTCTTTGGAAGAGAGGTGGCTACCTACCAAAATGTTCTAAGTCTTAAAACCCCTCTCTTAACCCTCTAGCACTGAGGTTTGGTCCAATCGCAACACTATATAGTACATAAAGGTACAAGTGCTGGTGTACCTTTTGTATGGCCATCGTATGACATGGCCAAAAAGTGGATACATGGCATATCCGGATTCGTTCCTATAATCATCAGAGATGCCGCAAGAAAATGTGGTTGTGCCACGTGTCAATCGACGTGGCTGTGACCGCAAACTGCCAAAAACCTATTCCGCGATCTCGACATCTATCGCGGACGTCCGATCAGAACCAGCAATTAACTGTAGCCGTCGAAATTCAATGCGCGATATTTGTTTCGTTATCGAAACAAATGCGCGGTATTTGTTTAGTCATCGTATCGTACTCCGTAATATATAAAAATGTATCTATCCACGACGTACTATATCTAGCTAAACAAATTAGTTTACGTGTAAACATTTAAATTCTTCTCAAAACCCCATGTATCATAGCACACTTCTTTGGCTATAGGTTAACACTATCGGCTATCGGCTAGTCTGACGCACGGTAGGTACCATGATCAATTCCTAGGTTCGTCAATCCCTTTTTGGTAAATATACTTGACACTATTCTTGTCTCTCTAGAAAGCTTAGGCAGCCATGGCTCTAGCTCCCTATCTAGCTTTCAGTGACTACAACAAGTGTGAGGGCTTAGAGAAAGGAGTTAGAGACAGACTGCCTCTGCTATTTTCTACCCTAACACAGACCTAGAAAATACTTAAATTTCAACAAGGGAAGCCGTGGCTCCAAAAGTGGAGTTTGACAATTAAGAAAAAAAGGGGAGTGTTGAAATTTAAGTATTTTATAGGTCTAGAGATTGTAAAATAAAAGCCAAAACAATGACAGCTTGCCTCTAACTCTTCACTCAAGTCCCCACACTTTACACAGTTACTAAAGACTTGAGGAGGAGTTAGATCCATGGCTGCCTAGGCTGTCCAAAGAGGACAGGAAGGCAAATCTTGATAGAGTTACCTAAAATGTTTGACAAACCCGGGATTTGATCCAGGTACCTGCCGTCATTAAATTAGCCTTAACCTACAAGTCTATGAATAATGATAGGTTATATGAGGTTTGATAAATATTTATTATGTTACATGTAGACTGGTTCATTTAACGAGATATAGATACGTAATGCATAGATACTGTTTTTGTACGATTTTAATGTACTATATGAAACGGATACCTCACATATTTTTCGAACACAAAACAAATACCGCGTGTATATTTTCAACGGCTATAGTTGTATCCGGTTTTGATCGGACGGCCACGATAGGCGCCGCGATCACGGAATATGTACTTTTGGCGTTTTATTGTCATCGCCATGTCATGTGACACGTGGCGCGACAACGTTGAATTGCAACAACTCCGAAGATTACGGGAACAAATCCCGATATGACACGTATCGACATTTTGGCTATGTCTAACGATGGCCGCACAAAAAGTACTCCGGCACATGTACTTTTCTGTACGACACAATAATTTGATTAGTGTCGTACGTTAATAGATAGAGTTTTTGAGAGAGATAGGACTTAGAAAATTTAGTTGGTAGCAACCTCTCTCCGAGAGAACTCCTATACAAAAGGGTCATCTTTGACCATTCATATCTATCAATTTACTTGACCATTTTCAATGATTCTTTTTGCTGCCTACTGAAAGGAGTCCAAGCACCACAGGGGTGTAGTCGGTCAGAGATTTTGCCTACAAGGGTGGCTGCATTTATAAGGGAAAGTCAAAGTGGGTGAATGTGTCCAAAACTCATATTCTAACTTTGCATTCTGTGGTGGAACTGAGCATACATAAATTCTTATTTCACAGGGGTGAAACTATAATGTGTCTTTGATTCTTAAGGGGTTAGTCATTTGGGTTTATATCAACTTGGAGTTTGCACTATCTAGATAAGCTTCTTTTGGATCTGTGATTTTTGTGGGCAATGGAGCACAAAGAGTTTTAGGTTAAGGGCCCACCATCTAGGGTGCCTATGTTTGATGGAACAGGCTTCACTTATTGGGGATTTATAATGGAGGGATTGCTTTTCGAGAAGCACTTATGGGGAATTGTTTCGGGACAAGTGAGATGTTTGCCACCTGGCTTTGGAGGAGCTTACTATGGAGAATCATCTGAGGCTGCCCAGAATATCAACCGAAGTTCAGATGCAACGGAAGGTGAAGGGAAAAACCTTGCCGTGGATGGGGAAATAGGGGAGAAGGAAAAAGGGACACCTATGGTGAGGGGAGCTAGGCTCTTAGCTATGGTATTACTTGTAGGGATTAAAACACAAGAAAATGACAGAAAAATATGGCAATACAAAAACACTATAGCAAAACATCTCATACTTAGAAATGTGTCTAAATCCATAGCTATCACTCTTATAAACTTACGGAAGTCTTCAGAGATATGGGAAGCACTAAGTCAGATTTATAAGAGTGAGACTATTCAGAGGCAGCAATTAGTAAAACAAAAAATAGATGTCTATGTTTATAAAGGCGGTAGCAAGATAGAGTTTTGCAATGATATTGTTGCGTTTTATGTTGAGCTTGCTAGTGCGGGATATGTAGAATCTGAGGAGAGGCAGATTAATACAATATTTATAAAACTCCCAGATGAGTACGAAAAAATCATTTGTCGTAGGTAAGGAATGGATGTCTCCTCATGGACCTTGAGCTTTACCATGGGGATAATTCTTGTGAGGGAAAGCACTTTGGAGATTCATGGGGGAAGTGACAGAGTGAATGCATTTAGAGCTGGTGGTGATTGGCGGAAGCGTGATGAGAGGAATGACGGTGACGAGCAGAAGCGTGATGAGAGGAAGAAAGACAAAGGTAAACCCTATCGGAACTTTGGTAGAAAGAGAGGGAGAGAAAAAGAAACGAGAGCTTTGAAAAAAAGGGTTTGTTTTTTTGTAGGGAATCAGATCATTATATAGAAGAATGCCCCTGTTTAAAAGAACTTAGAATTTGGAATGTGGATGAGGAGGAAGAAGGGGAAGAGGAGAAAGAGGATGAAAATATGTTGGAGCTTCTCCGCATCGGTAGTATGGGGAAGAGAGAAAAGCACACAACAATTCCATGTAAGCAACAGTGTGCTTTTGGAGGTATAAGGGAAGTAAAGAGAGAGGAAATACTTGAGGGAGTTCAAAATATTGAGGATAGTTTCATAGATATTTTGGAAACAGAAAACTGGTCGGAAAGGGAGACTTCAACGGATTCCGATGAAAGGGGAGATGTGAAACTAGAAGGGGTTCTAAAGGATAGGGGAGAAGAGGAATTTTTAATGAAAAATATAGGGGAGGAGAAACATTTATTGGGAATAAATTTAGAAAGTGATAGTGGAAAGAATTCCATGGGAGAGGGTAAGGAAAATTAAGAAAATGGGGTGAGATTCATGGATAAAAATATGAGTTTGGAAGATGTAGATTTTACGAGCAACTTAGTAGGGATTCTTGATTTAAGGATAAATTTGGGGGGGTGATGGTTTTGACATCACTAATGGGAGTGATACCCTCTATAAAGGTGTGCTTGTAAAAGGGTTAGCATCTGAGTATGTGTTGTTAATTGGGGATGGGGCTGATTATTAGAAATGGAAAAGGGAAAGTGGATTTTGGTTGGATGAAAAGGGGAGGAGGTGGATAAAATCTTTGCTCGGATTTTTAAAAAGTGACATGCAAAATAGAATGTATGATCGACAAGATGAAATTATTTTTGGTCATCTAATACACTTTCTTAAATATAAAGATATTCGCTTGAAGCTTCATGAAGGAAAAAGGAAAAAGGAAAGGAAAATATATATAAATATATTTGTTGTTTTTGAAGGGAGTTGAAAGTAAAGTAGACTAGAAAATAAGGAGAGTGTTGAAAATTAAGTATTTTATAGGTTTAGAAATTGTAAAATAAAAGCCAAAACAAAGACAGCTTGCCTCTAACTCTTCACTCAAGTCCCCACACTTGTCGCAGTCACTGAACACTTGAGGAGGTGTTAGATCCATGGCTGCCTAAGCTGTCCAAAGAGGACAAGAAGGCAAATCTTGATAGAGTACCTAAAATATATGACGGACCCGGGATTTGATCCGGGTACCTGCCGTCCCTCAAATTAGTCAGTAGCCTTAACCTATAGGTCTAAGATTAATGGTAGGGTATATGAGGTTTGATAGATATTTATTATGTTACACAAAGACTAGTTCATTTAACGGGATATAGATACTTAATGCATAGATATAGTTTTTGTACGATTTAAATGTACTATATGAAATAGATACCTCGCATTTGTTTCGAACACGAAACAAATACCGCGCGTATATTTTCAACAGCTATAGTTGTATCACGTTTTGATCAGACGGCCACGATAGGCGCCGCGATCACGAAATATGTACTTTTGGCGTTTTATTGTCATCGCCACGTCATGTGACACGTGGCGCGACAACGTAGGATTGCGGAAACTCCGGAGATTACGGGAACAAATCCCGATATGACAAGTGTCGACATTTTGGCCATGTCGTACGATGGCCGTACAGAAAGTACACCAGCACATGTACTTTTCTGTACGACACAGTAATTTCATTGGTGTCGTACGTCAGTAGATAGAGTTTTAGAGAGAGATAGGACTTAGAAAATTTAGTAGGTAATAGCCTCTCTCCGAGAGAGCTCCTGTACAAAAGGGTCATCTTTGACCATTCATATCTATCAATTTACTCGATCATTTTCAGTGATTCTTTTTGCGGGGGACTTAGGGGAATTGAGGCTACATAGGGGTGTAGTCGGTCAGATTTTTTGCCTGCCAAGGTGGCTGCATTTATAAGGGACAGTCAAAGTGGGTGAATGTGTCCAAAACTAATATTTTAACTTTGCATTCTGTGGTGGAACTGAGCACACGGAAAGTCTTATTTCACAGGGGTGAAACTATAATGGGTCTGTGATTGTCAAGAGGTCAATCATTTGGGTTTATATCAACTTGGAGTCGGCACTATCTAGATAAGCTTCTTTTGGATCTGCGATTTCTGTGGGCAATGGAGCACACAGTGTTTCAATTTACTCTAATTTATGCGGTGTACTCTAATTTGGCGCGCTAATATCTCTATTGTAAATAAGGTATCCGTACAGAATCTGACAAAACGTACATTTTATCGTCACTATGACGTGTGCAGTACACGGTGTGTTAAAACGCAATTACATGATAATGGCACGTATTAAATCATTATTTGTATTTTTTTACTTATAAAAGTACAATTTTGTACGGAAGGACATCATCCGTACTCCACACTATTTAAATTGAACCTATTTTATAATCTTTTTACCCTAATTAAACCTACCTGAAATAGAATAATGAAAAATTTAGAATCATTTACTCTATTTAGGTGATAGAGTCGAATTTAGGCATCGAATTTCAGATATTTACTCTAATTACGATTCGTGGTGTACTGTACACCGCGAATCGTAATTAGAGTAAATAACGCAAATTTGGTCGCCCTAAATTTCGACTCTATCACCTTAAATAGAGTAAATGATTCTAAAATTCTCATTATACTATTTAAGGTAAGGTTTAAGTGGCGTAAAAAGATTCTAATATAGGTTCGATTTAAATAGTGTGGAGTACAGACGACGTCCGAGCATGCAAAATTGTACATTTGTAAGTAAAGAGTAAAGAAAAAATTAGAGTAAAAAAACACAAAAAAAAACTAGTGTTATTAACGCTAGTTTATGTGACATAACTTTTTCACACAGTAAGTTTACTCTAATTTATAAATAACTCTAATTTGGCGCGTTGAATATCTCTAATGTAAATTAGGTATCCATACATAACTTGACAAAACGTAAAACTTCTCGTCTTTATGACGTTTTCACTACGCGGTTTGTTAAAACGCAGTTACATGATAACGTCTTGTATTAAATCATTATTTGTATTTTTTTACTTAATAAAGTACAATTTTGCACGGTTAGACACCGACCGTACGCCACACTATTTAAAACGACACCATATTAGAGTTACTAACGCTCATTCAAAAAGTACCTTAAATATAGTAAAGAATAATTTATAATAATGTACTCTATTTATAGTGATGTAGTCAAAATTTGCGGTGACGGAATTAGCGTACATAACTCTAATTACGATTCGCGGTGTAGCATTTTTTTTTTTTGTTATTCCAACACGAATACAAATAATAGCGTTAATAACACTATATTAATGCTTACTTTTTTTTTCAATGCTACAGTACAGGAGAGTACACCGCGAATTGTAATTAGGGTAAATAAATAATAAGAGTAAAAAAACAAAAACAACAAAATTAGAGTTATTAACTCTATTTTGGGTAATCAACCATTTTCAAAAAAAAAAATTACTCTAATTTATCAATAACTCTAATTTGGGCGTAAATCTGGGCGCTGAATACATCTACTGTAAATTAGGTACTCGTACAGAGTATGACAAAACGTACAGTTTCACGTCATTATGACGTTAGCACCACGTGGTTTGTTAAAACGCAGCTATATGATAACGGCCTGCATTAAATCATTATTTGTACTTTTTTACTTAATAAAGTACAGTTTTGCACGGTCAGACAATGACCGTACGCCACACTATTTAAAACGACACTATATTAGAGTTACTAACGCTCATTCAAAAAGTACCTTAAATAATGTAAATAATAATTTAGAATAATGTACTCTATCTATGGTGATAGAGTCAAAATTTGGGGTGACACAATTAGCGTACATAACCATAATTACGATTCGCGGTGTACTGTTTTTGTAGTAAAGATTGGCAGTGTAGGTGGCAGTGTAGGACTGTATAGTAATGTACGGAATCTTGCATTTTTCGCGCTACAGACAATGCGTGGGACATGCGGGGAAACACCCCACACTCATTTTGTTTTATGACGCGCCGCGCCGCGCGAACGTCGTGTGTATAAATATGTTTAGGGATAATTCCTCATTTGTGTGTTTTTTATATAAAAAAACACAACCAATAAAAACGCTAAATATATAACCCTAAAAATCTGATGTTCCCGGGCGGACCCGGATTTCATGTGTCCCTCCGTCTAACAACGAAATTGTTACTTTAGGTTGTGATGATTGTTTAAGTTGACAATGCCCATGACGGCTATCAACATCTACAATCTGTGTTGACGCACGTTATTATTTATAAGTGCTTGTGACGTCATATTACAATCCGTGACATAGTAGTCGTACCGCCTTCCAGCCTGTGTTGTTTCACTGTTGAAGAAGTTGCGCTTTACCTTGCGTCGCATGTCTGGTCGACTTGAAATGGCATCGGAATCTTGAGACTCCTACGAAAAAAATCCGTACCGCACGCAAACGGACAAAAAAAACAAATTATGTACTTATTTTCGTCGTAGTGAACGCAAACGGACAAAACATAGTGAATCATGTATTTTTTTTCGTCGCTGAATTCGTTTGATTTTTTTGAGAAATTTCAATACTTGCTAATATGTGTTCCTATTTGATTAGCGAAAATACTTGGTTTTAAAAGACATCGTCGATGTGTTTTAAAGAAAAGTTTAAAGATTGACATTTATTGTCCTGGCCGTGGGTCGAAAAACACAAGACGACAACATGTAGTACATTCTAAGTTCGATGATGACGCAAAATATACTTCTCCATTTTCAAATTTTTTGTACGGTTGAAACTTACACGGTACGACGCTAAATTTTAGAAGAAAACCACGGAAAATATCCCTTAATTTGGCACATGGAGACGTACCCTAAGGTCGGCTGCACTTGTCGAGATTACATTATACATTTATAATAAGGGTACTTTCGCATGTGCTAAAGTTACAGTTTTTTTATGTCGTTTTCCTCTATAACTTAGAAAAAAACGAGAAAATCTGCAGCCGTACCAAAAAATTGAAATTACCACCGTACAAGTTGCGTTACCTTACAACTTTATGTGTATTGGAATTTGTCGTCTAGCGCGAAGCAATTTGTTGTCTAACGCAATTCGACCCACTTTCGCGTCCTTCCAGCTCATCTTCAAACTTTATATAAAATCACCTGGCGAGGTGATTTAAAATAAATTTCCATGAGGTAAACGAATAGGCAGATGCTGTCGCATGTGTCGGAAGTTTTTTACAAATTTTGAGCGAGGAGTACCACAGAAAAAACCCACCGAACGTTTACAGCTTGTGCGTACTGTTTTCCATGCGCTGATTTCCGTACACTGCTTGTCGAGGGGTCTCAACCAATGGACGCTATTTTGCAAAAGCAAAGTCTGTGAAAGCACCTCTCTCTCTCTCTCTCCCTCTCCCATTAACGAGTCTATCTCACAATTCTAGCAATGAAAAATGGCAAGAAAGGCATTAAATGAAAGATCTGTAAAAAATATTTTTTTTTGGCTGTCTTTTAGCTTATTTTGGTGGCAAGTAGAGTTAGAACGAACGAAAAAACAAAATCTGGAAACCATGGCGAAATGTTTTGGAATTAGTGACGTCGACGCTATCATAAGTACACGTGACGTCAAAATGTCACAAACCCTAAACATCTACAATGTCACAAGTAGCTAGACGTCTACAACCGTCTCTATTTTGTAAACGTCATCAATTGTCGCGAGTTTTATACTCGTCTACAATCGTCACAAATTACACCCACCTCTACATCCGTCACAATCTAAAGTGACGATTTCATTTCTTTACATACGAATGGTCTGAAAGTTGTACGGATAATCTTCGCTAAAAAACAAAGTATAAAGACTAAGCTTCGGCTACATGCAAAAGTACCCTAAGTTTTATTCTTGAGAAACCGAAAAAAAATTGAGCCCAGCATTCATAATTTTGATTGAGACACGGATAACTGCGTTTCGACGTCAGCAAAACTGTGAAACGGCTTTAGTCACACATAACGTCATTCAAACAGTTACTCCAGTGGAAAAGTAAAAAGTCAAAGCGGTCGTCGGTTTTCAAACGCATGGGAAAAGCTAAGCGATCTATGTTTCGATTAGAGGTCAAATTGCAGGGTTCTCAGTAATAGGCTGCTTTCACCGTGGCCAATTTTCGATAAAAAATGGCTTACCTGATGGAACGGCCTTTTACCCGTCAAAAATTGGTTGTACGGCTTGAGCTTTATTCACGCTTGCGAAGCGTTTGCACGCTTTAAAACTATCGGACATTCGTCAAGTTGCAACCAGTTTAAACCATAAACGTACGCCCATAAACTGCCCAGTCATCGAAGACAAAGGGATATAAACTTAACTGATGCTTCCATGGATCATCGCCTTTACCCAAATGTGCGAAAGAATTTTGTATGTAGTTTATCCGTACAAAACTACAAATAAAGCTTTTTATAGTATGCGTATAATACGGTAAGAGCATACAGATTTCTAATTGCTTATCTAGTTATCTTACATTTGTGTCCGTGTCACGGTGACACCGTTACAGTATACCGTGAATCGTTATTAGCCTTATGTACGCTATATCGTCACCCCAAAATTTTGACATTGATACCCGAAATACAGTGAATTAATCTAATTTATCTTTGACGTTAATTACGATTCTTGTAAATTAGCGTCAATGGTTTTACCATACTTATTTCGTGAATAATGTGGTGTACGGAATTATTTTGTTTGTACAACAGTGTACTTCGTTACCGAAAACCGTACGGAAATTGACGTTAACTTATGTCGGTCGCATACAAAGTTGCGTTTAGAAAAATAGTAGAGTCGAGTTTGTAAAATAGGCGTTCGTATACGTTGGGACGTTTGTTTTTGTGTCTCGCATTGTGAATGGATAACATGAGCACATGCTAAAAACTGCCCATGTTACGTAAACGTAATGTTTCACACTTACACATGTTGATAGTCATGGAATGTTAAGAGTAATACGCTACCTTTTTAACTCTATTTGAGAACCTGCGAGATTAATAGAGTATATGTTGACAGTATTGAAGGTTCAATAATGAACATAACGGTAATACCAGACCTTAGGAAAAAATAGACGCTTATTATGGTTAAGTTTGACGTTAAAATGGGTTATGTTTCACAAAACTACAACAAATTAGTGTCATATTGTGTAAATATTAGAGTGAAGTTACATAATTTAGAATTGAAAAAACGCGGCGCCTTGAAAACAAGAACTGATAACAAACCAACGGCATATGCAGACAATACACAAAAAAAAAAAAAATTGTGGTCACACAAATCCCAACCACATCCTCATTTTCAGTTGGCATGCTTTTGAATCTCGCAGATCCATTTTTACACGACGTCGCCATTTTTTGGGAAGGATGCTGATCATCGACCCACCGCCTCGCTTGGTCTTGCAGCGACCAGTAATCTATACCTCTTTTTAGGGTTTACAGTTGTGGTATCTTTTTTTAGGGTTTACAACAATGGTAAGGTAGGCTGTAATATGGCGGAACAAGAAGGAAGTCTGAGCCAACATCGTCGCTAATTTTTTCCGGGATTATTAGGAATTCATTGGTAAGTGCGCATCTCCGCATATTTATATATCTCTTCGTGCTCTGAACCTTCTTATTCTTCCTCTTTGATTCTCTCAACCTCTTTATCTTTTAACCTCTGCCTTTACTAATTGTCCGTCTCCCACATTTTTTCTCATTCGCTATCTTTACTCTTCTCTCTCACTCTCTTTTTCCCATTCTCTCTCTCCCTCGTTCTGTCTCATATCCTTTCATTGTTTTTCGTTCTGACCCGCTTTTCCCCCATTTTACTCTCTTTTTTGTTCTGTTTCCCGCTTATTTCGTGCCTCACTACCTCGTCGCTAATTTTTCCCTTCTTCCCTCTCTCTCTCTGTCTCTTTTTTTGCGTTATAATTCTCAAGCCCATATACCCCTGCTAATCCGTTATCTTTGTCTGTTTTGTGTATCCTAAATCGTCATCGAGGATCAACTTATATCCGACTGCCTATTTTATTGGAGAGCACCCATACGATCGTTAGGAAAAAGAAAATACCATATTGAAGGTATTCGAGCGTAGAAAAGCGCATGGATTATACCATGAGGAGCCTTTCATGGATCTATATTTCTTATCACAAATCATTGATACTTAGTTAGTGTGTGTAAAATATGAAGGTTTAAATATTTTTTTAAAGAGGATTTCCCAGATAGAGGCATAAACGTTAAGAATTCAATATTTTTTTACAACTTTGTTGACTATTGTAGATTACTAGGCCTTATAGAATTTTTTGTTTTACTTTAACGTTGTAAAAAGATTTTATCATGAAATATATAAATTTGGTACTTCTTCTCCCATTGTTGTTAATGAATGCTTTTATATGTGTCAACTTTTTACATATATATATTTTTTTTCACTGTGTGTTTTTTAATTAGCTTTCATGTTGTGTCGATCACACCATCGTATTTAAATATATTATATGTTCTTGGCATTTTTCTTTTGTGAATCATCTGTATATGCTACAAATATGACTTTTTTATTTTGTTTCTCACCGCGTATCTTTCTTCATCTTTGCTTTTCATATCCGAAAAACTATGGTTTGATTTTTTGCTACTGTATTAATGGTTCTTCTCTAGTATTTTTGCCTTTTTTTTATATATAAAAAACCTCATATTTGGTTTTTAATATAATAATACCCATGTAATATGATAACTGACATTTCATGAACCAACGACGAAACAACCACGCCGCTGAAAGGCTATTCAAAGAGACAAAAACATAGTAACAAAGTCTTCTATGTTTTGAATTAACCGAATTTAAACTCTCTGTTTTTTCGGAGATGATGAGAAAATTGTTTTATCGTTGGATTTCCGTCTAACGACAAAACACCCTTTCAACTCTCGGAGATGATGATGAAGCTCTTTCGTTGCTGGATTTCCATTTAGCGACGACGCATACTCTGCTTTGTCGGATATAGTATGAAAATTTTCTCGCCGCTAAATTTCAACCCTGCTACAACAAGTTCTCGTCGCTGAAAGGGCAACCATTACTTTGTGCGATGTATATGCTGTTTATGATATTTACAATTTGTCAATTTCCGGAAAAGATGATGGACAAACGACGAAGCATAGTCGTCCCTGATTAGGGTAGGATGAACATCGCCTCAAAATATATGAGTTGATATTAGAAGTCAAACAAACGACGAAGCATAGTCGTCGCTGATAGGATAGGATGTACATTGCAACAAAATATATGAGTTCATATTAGAAGTTGAACAAACGACGAAGCATAGTCGTTGCTGATAAGGGTTGGATGTACATTGCAACAAAATATGAGTTCATATTAGAAGTACACTCAAAATTTGAACACCACATTAACAACATGTGAAGGTAAATACATAAGATTTTATAAAAATACGTGAAATTCCATGATACACAAGACACGAGAACTTTAGAAAAACCGAAATTGTATTATCCCATAAAAAAACCATACACACATACGAAATGTGTTTTATCCTACAAAGTCAACGAATACTGGACTCCATTAATTGTCTACATTAATCTGGCACAAGTTTAACCGCGTTTCCCACTCTATAATTAAACTACCATTCCCAAACTAATATATAAAAACAAAAAAACAATAGGCAATTATGGAATATCTCTAATACTAATTGCCGCTCAACCCTCCCTCATTGAAAATGCTATCTTGTTGACTGTCGGCATCTTCAATATTTTGGAGGAATTCCCTTGCCCTCGGGCAAGGAGGTTCCATAACTTCGCCTTCGAAGTAGTTGCGATATTTGTTGATTATGCCTCAAAATTGTTGTGTGAGCATGTCTTCTTCCCATTTTCAATCGCGTAGAGACAATCCACATTGAGTCACTGCTTTCCTCGCATAAGTCATTCCGTTTTTGTCTCTCATCGCATTGACCTCTCGGATAGAGTCATTTGCCGATTTAAAAAAAATGCTTTACCGGGTCGAACAAATTTACCGGACCATCCACGGCTAGAAGGTTTAGTCCATTGACCGTTCTCAATTCCTTTCGCTTTCCAACTGTCCCAAATGCGACCCGACACGTCCTTGATTTTGGAAATCACGAAAGAGTCGGCCGGTTGAACAAATTGCGTTGCATTAGGTGGAAAATAGTGTAACACGGTGTTTTTGGCCTCTAGAACTCGCTCCAACTCGTCGGACGTGTTGTGACCACCGCAGTTGTCCAAAAATATAATTTTTTGACGTCTATCTCGATCCCATTGGTAAGACCTTGCCTCTTCGACCCACTGTGGGAACACCGTTTTATCATTCCACCCCTTCGGACCGGTCCTATAACAAACGCCTGCACGGATATATAATACACAAAAAAAGGAAAAAAATTAACATTTTATATTGTTTGCTTCCATTTGCAATAGAGATAAAGCAAGCTACTTGAACCAAAAGGTAACTTATAATAGGTGTCATTGTTTGAGGTAACATAAGTTAGAAAATTAAAGATCCTAAATTTCCTTATTTTGTAATAGGATAAGGGGGGAGGAGGTATAAGAGGACAAAAAAACATAGATGGAGAGAAATAGAGAAAAATTCATCAAAGACTAAAAGACATAAAATTAAAAAATTGAAAACATCAAATGAGGAAGATAAAACACACCCGGGATGTTGTCCGGTAAACTTTGTATCGGGTAATTTTTGCCACGATTTGCAAAAATTATCATCGGGTTCTCAATACGAGCGTTCACCCCTCCACTGATTTGCACAATGAGAGTCATATTGTATAATAATATATTATTGAGCTACAAGTGAAAGTGAATTTGCGGTGTAATAATGGAGGGATTTGTCATTTTGAATTTTTCGTTCAAATTTCAAATTTTGAACTTTAGCATGTCTTTGAATTTAAAAATATTGAATAATGCGGGAATATAAGCGGGATCTTGTAAAAGTTGGTTCAAATTGCCAGAATATTTAAAAACTTACGTCGTCGATATAATGTTGATAGCGCCATGGAAACGCCTCCAGCTTACATGTTGTACGGCAAAAAGATGATGGGAAAAAATGCGACGTAGTAACCCTGGCAATCGGTTGTTTTAACGTCATCTATGAAACACGACCAACTTTAGGAATGCGTGGACGGTAAACATGCCACGTGTTTTCAGCAACATCCAATGATAATCTTACGATGGCGCCTGATCAGCCTTCTTCGCTAAATTACCGCCAATTAGAATTAATATGTATCCTAATAAGTGATTATTCTTCGTTTTACGTTCAATTATAATTAATAGTGATACTAAAAGAGGTTTGTTTGACGTTTGATCTAAGTAAACGCATCCTTATTGGACTTATGTCCCAATATTACAATGCATTAATTGTAATAAAGCATCCCACGAGGCACCTTATTAAAGTTAAGGGTTCTTATTTAACGTCACACAACGTTCGTTCACCCCGCGAACGACAAGGAAAATAAAATCAATCACAGACTTCAATGTACGTTATGCGAAAAGAAACCTAAACGTACAATACCTTCCGTTATAGTTTGGTTGATTGTACCACACTTATTTGAACTGAACACACATATTAAAATTGTACGGTTACGTTGCATTATAACGTAACTACGCTTAACAACCAGATGCATGGAATCGAGTGTATGATGTGACAATGTACGGTTCACCCTAAGTTGTCCTCGCACTTTTTTTACTGTTGTCAATTCACCGCGTACGAATCATGCGGTTATTAGAATCATGAATGAACTTAAATGAAAGTACATAAATCCGTACGTTTCGCTCGTTTTTTCCGTACTTATTTTAGTGTAAAATTATGAACGGCGTAATTATTGTATATCCGCGAACCCAAAATAGAATTATGGATATTTACAGTAGAAGGACTCGACGTTGTACGGATTGTCATAATTTGTACTTCCAACTATTATAATGTATATGTAATGACGGCAAACAGTGTATACCTAAATCAGCGTTATGGAGAAATTACAATTAAACAATTTTTTGAAAATGGGATTGATACACAAATTAGAATCCATGACACTAATTCTTTATTCACACTAATAATTTCTATAAGCTAATAACGATTCACGGTGTAGCTTTCAGCTCGAGCTGAGAGCGTTTAATACTTTGATCTATTACGAGCTTGACGACAAAAGGTACAGATGTACTTTAAAATGGACGTGGCCTAAAATGGCTTACGTGGGCATGATTTTTTGAGTAAACGCATCGCATTTCTCGACTGTATAGTTATGGACCGTCCATACAGAGCATCGGACGGCTGATTCAATACGTACATCGTCAAAAAAATACGTACGTAAACTTCAAGTTCGTCATTGTTCGAACATAGATCTGTAGACGTGATTATGTGACCCTTTATTTGTAGCTGTCGATTTGCTTCGTAATTTTTTATTTATTTTTTGATGTTTTAAATTTATTAATTTATGCATGTTTTTCGAACATAGCGAGTGTGCTGTCGATGGAATGCTGCCACGTGCCCTTAAAGCTTGAACGGCGAAGCTCCATATACCGGCCCGCTAAGTTTGAGTCCAAGCGACATATTGTGACGTGACATTTTCTGCTGCTCATTTGTCCCGAACAACCAACTGATACCTTGGTATTGCACTTCTGCCTGTGCTCCTGCAACTCTCTCTGCAAGCTCTCGGTTTTATTCTTTATAAGTTGACAAGAAGAACTTATTATCATCCTTTTCTTCTTTCCTTTTTCGGATACGTGTGTGGATACTCGTTTTATTATTGGTCTGTATTTTATTTTTCTAAGAAACTGAAATCTTGGAAATCCTTAGGTTGACTCTGCATCTTCGTGCGGTGTCGTAAAGTGTTCGTTCTTAGATTTCCTACCTTTCTTTGCATTGCTTTACGGCGTATCGATTAATTTCTGTATCCATGGAGTGTCAGCTTAGCGTTAGCATATTCCTGGATATGAGAAGTTACAGGGCTACCTTTATTTTTGCTCTAATGTTTTATGGCGTGATTGCTTTATGTGTGAGGTGTTATTACATGTTTCTGCTTGTAGCGCTGTTTCTTAAGGGCTGTTTCTGGTTTATATCGCTGAATTTTTTAATATTTTTTTTTTCTCTTTTTGTTTTGTAGGGATCTGGCATCATGGATGAAGAGTATGACGTCATTGTGCTTGGCACAGGCCTGAAGGAATGCATTTTGAGTGGCCTTCTTTCCGTGGATGGGAAAAAGGTACGGTTCCAGTTTTTGTTTTGCTGTGTTTAGCAGTAACTATTTCTTCACTTGTTTGAATAGCAAAGGCGGTGAATTCTTGCAATTCTTTAACGACTTGTTAATTTTGCATTCGAAGTGTTTTCTGCATTTCTGTATATGTGTATGATTTTATTTATTTTATGCTCATAAAGTACACGGTGCATTGCTGTCAGCCATAGTGTTTTTATCGGCCTTTAAACCCGTGTTTCTCGGTGCACACCTGTCGGATTATTAATCCGACGGTTGCGATGGAAAGGTACTATTCTCACTTTGCGACTGTGGTCTCAAAATGAAAATCCAGCACGCATGCAGAAGAAAAGTTTTTTAAGGGCGGAAAAAAACATTAACATTAGTAGCCATACTCGGTGTAGATTTTGAAAGGCATTATGCAAAGCATGTTGTACTTGAAGTGGCCAAAGCCAAGAAATAATGTTTATGTTTTTCATCAGTCATCGGTTTTTAATATTTTTTTTTGTTTTTGAAAATCTCAGTTTCTTGTTATATTTTTGCTTTTTTCTTCAGGTTCTTCACATGGACAGGAATGATTACTATGGGGGAGAGTCAGCATCTCTTACATTAAACCAGGTTTCATGCAAATTGCCTGGTTAACATTTTCCTTTTCCATTTTTGTGAATTCATTTAGAAATCTCTTGTTTCAACTCTTTTATTCTCGTTACTGTCCATGAACAATATGTTTTCAAGAAAAGCGTTGGTAACTTTTATCGCAGAATGTCCCACAAATCAGTGTTTATAACTCACTCATTGTTTTGTCACAGCAATCACCTTGGATATTTGCATCAACTTTTTCCTGTTATTGGTTGCATTTAATATTGAATGACATTTTCATTTATGTATTTAATATGTTGTTTAGGACAATTTTATGCAGTCTTCAGCTTATTGTTTTAACATATTGGTTCAGCTCTTAGGCTTAGTCTTAGCTTTCTGGTTATTTATGTCACAATCGGAACGGTTAAATTACTTTCTCTCACTGGTTTGGCTTTTGACTTTTTTTGCAGCTTTATGCCAAGTTTCGTGGAGACGAAAAGCCTCCCACCACTCTTGGTCCTAATCGCGATTATAATGTTGATATGGTTCCAAAGGTTTGTATATGTGTTGTTTAGTCTTTTTATGCAGCTATATATTATTTAGCAGTTTTTATCAGTGTTAGCCATAGTTACACGTGCGAAATCGGATGGAAACTCTATATGTGGTTACTCTGTTGTACGCTTTTTCATGTGTTATACTCATTCCTTCTATTTTCGCACATTTGAACTAAGGTTCCATCATTAGGTTACTGCAGTTTGTCGCCGCAGTTCGAAAGTTATTTATCACTTTGAAGAGTAAACTTTGAGTTTCACCAGTTCAACTGTGCGGTTATTAGTTTTGACATTTGCTTTTGCAACAGATTGTAATAGCATGCATGAGTTCTTTTTTGATAATAGAAGGTGACATCAGTTTTAGTCCGTTTTAAGTAGTTTGGAAGGAGGTGTCTTGAAAATTTTGATTTCAAGATACAACGTGATTGCATCTTTTTTGATGTTGACTTTCTGTATTTTTTGTAATTTGTTGTATGCCAGTTTATGATGGCAAACGGACAATTAGTTCGAGTCCTTATTTACACAAATGTCACAAAGTACCTTTCTTTTAAAGCTGTTGATGGAGGATATGTCTTCCGAGGTGGAAAGGTAAGCTATTTAGTGCCTTTAAGGCTTAGAACTTTTTGTGCTTCTTAAACTCTTAGATTTATTACTTAATGTTTTTCAATGGTTTCACACATTGTCAAGAAGTTAAGCTTTTCTAAGGTGCACGTTGTCATGGTTTTGGTGCCAGGCCTTTGTTTTTTCTGGTTGGTGTTCTAAATAGTACTTAGACTATTGTGTTTTCGAACTTGAAACACCGTTGGTTGGTATTTTAATATCTTTTACACAAATTCAATTATGAGACTTGCCATGCGTGATTTTTAAAATCTGACGAGTTTGGAAGAGAATGTTTTTGGTTTTTGACTCTACGACCAGATTTATAAGGTACCTGCAACTGATGTCGAGGCGCTGAAATCCCCGCTCTTAGGATTTTTTGAAAAAACCAGAGCCCGTAATTTTTTCAAGTTTGTTCAAGACTATGAGTTAGATGAACCTGTCACTCACCAAGGTCTCGATTTATCAACAGTGACAGCCAAACAAGTCTTTGAGTAAGCTTATGCTATGCCTACTACTCTTTCAGGATGGATTATGGTTGTCGTTTGTAAATTGCATGTAATTTGATTTGTATATGACTTATGAAACAATTTTCAACCTTTCACTCTGCCTATCTGCGCTATGGTGAAAATTTCGAATCTTGAACAAGATTTTATCTCTTAGTGTTTTTTTGTATGATATTGTGAGGACAATCTTGGTAAGCATCCCAGGTTTCACCATAGCGCTGGTAGGCTTACTGTCTATAGTTGTTACAGCATTTTTTTGAACACGGTGGCTTTTCTTTTCAAGGGTTTTCTGTTTAGTTTAATTTTGGTAAAGATGGTCATATGGTTGTTTATCGTTCATTTTTCATCGTGCATCTACATGTATTCCAGAGAGTTTTCTTGTCAATACAATTTGCAAGAAAAGCGAAACAATGGAATGAGAAGAAAAATATGACGATGTAAAATTGGTGTGTCTGCAGGAAATTTTCCCTTAATGCAGATACAACAGATTTTATTGGTCATGCCCTAGCTTTATACAGAGACGAGTCATTCTACAATCTTCCTGGAAACGATCTTGTTGCGAGGGTAAAGGTGTGTCTCAATAACGTGTGCTATGCATCCATATGAAGAAAAGGTCTTGTTAGTTTTTTCCTTATCATTTTCGGGTGGTATTTATTTGAGAGGACATTGAGGCTTGTTTGGAGTTTATGTTTTTTCCTAGGTGTTTGGGAAACAATCAAAGTGTATAGCATATAATCCTTATGTTTGCAATTTACTTATTTTCAATCCTTCATTCTGGCAGCTATACGCAGAGTCACTCTCACGATTTCAGGGAGGCTCGCCATTTATTTACCCATTGTATGGCCTGGGAGAGCTTCCTCAAGTACGTCATTTTTTCCGTTAAACAAGATAGATGATTCATAGGCCAATGGGTGACAACTTTTTGTGCATTGTTTCTTTTTTTGCTTCTTAAATTTACAACTGGCAGTTAGGTCTGGCGATTCTTTACCTTTTTTTTTCTTATTGAAACCACAAATGGCAATTAAGTCTAGTGGTTCTGTTCCCTTTGATTTCTACTTATTAAATCACAAATAGTCATTAGATGTGGTGTTCTGCATCCTTTTTATTTCTTATTGAAACTACAAATGGCATTTAGGTCTGGTGTGGGCCTATTAGTTTTTATTTTTCCAGTTTACTACCAGACGGTTGCTTGATTTTTCCACTTCAATGCTGAATCCCTTCTCCTGTTCGAGGGAACCTGGTCAATATCATTGTGTTAATTTTTTTGTTTCTGAGTGGAAAAGCTGAACTTGAACTTCACTTACTCTTTTGCTATCCCGGCCATATCCACCTCCTCCTCTTCTTCTTCTTCCTCCTGCTCCTCATTGGACAGGCTTTTGCTCGTCTATCCGCTGTATATGGAGGCACATACATGTTAGCAAAGCCCGAGTGCAAGGTCAGTACCAGTTTGCTTCCAAAATTCCTCTGATATATTTTAAGACCTTTCTATTACTCCTGGTGAGACTCACTGAGGTTTTCATGGCTCCCTCACGCCTGTCGGGTGATTTTTATGATTATTTTATTTTTAAACAGTTTTTTGTTTCATATAAATTTTGTTTCTAGCTGCCAAGTATAAAGTTTGTGGTTGGCTGGAACCTTTGCTCAAACCATAAGCATTCTTTCATGTTTTTACATTGTCTTAGAGTTTTTGTAATTCCCTGGCAACATCAATCATGTCAAGAATCGGAAAGTCCAATGTTTTTCAATAGAGAGTTCTCAGAGGCATAGCATTATGTATTTTTTTTCAAAAAAATGGTCTGTGAAGCAAAGAAAAGTGTAATTCAGGGTTCCTTTTGTTTGTTTGGTTCCAAGTTAAAAAAGTTGAAAGTTCTCGATTATGTTCCAGTTTAATTGCTTTGTAATTTAGTTCCCACTGGAAAGTTGTCTTAGATATACATATCTTGGGTTTTCAGAAGGAATTCTATGTGTGTTATTGCTATTGATATGCCTCGTATACAATAGGCCGTATATATCTGTTAAAGCATTTTTTGAGACTTATAGTCCCTGTGCATCAGTTTTTAGTCCATGTGAATGTGATACAATGAGCTAATGTATGAGTCACTAGATATCAAAATCAATTCTTTGTTTGATTGACAATGATTGCTTTGATTGATTGTTTTAATCTTTATTATAAATCAAGTAGGAAAAAAAAATGAAGAAATAAGTAAATAAAAAGTAAATGAAATTGTAATTTTTTTTTTTTCTTTTTTTTTGTCATGTAAGCCCACCAAGTTGCTTGTTGCTTGAAGTATGACTTGGTGCAACTTGATCTAAGGAGTCCCAGAAATAAGTTCTCGTCTTGCAAGCGATGTTGACATTTTTTCTCACATTCTTTTCCTGCCCTTTTCAAAAGTTTCATGTGTAACCCTTATGTGGGGCTTATAATCAATGGGCTTGTTGTGTTTGTTTTTTGTCTTAGTCTTTCCGGAAGGAGTCCAATTGCTGTGCTAATCCTTAGGAAACGGAAGTATGTTGAATTTAATTTGGATATTGTTTTCTACTTTTGCTGTAGGCCACTGCGTCCCGTCTATATTATAGTACTGTAGGTCAGTGCAATAATTTTTGTATCGACCAGAAAAATATCTTATCTTCACGAGCTGAACTCTATCGTCAATTTCATTTGTTGGTAAGATAAGTAAGCTTTTTATTTCTTGTCTTCAACGCAGGTCGAATTTGATGAGCAAGGACAGTTTTGCGGTGTGACATCTCAAGGAGAGACAGCGAAAGCCAAACAGTTGGTTTGTGATCCCTCATATTTACCCAACAAGGTAATCAATTTTTTTGTTATTTCTTTTTCTTTTGGTGTTTTTGTTTCCTCACAAGCTCGATTTGGTGCTTATTCTCTAAACACGATAGATAAATATTTTTCAGTTCGACTTTAATTTTCAGTTTGAAATGAAATCTTTAAATACGATGCATTTTCACGAGCTTGACGACAAATGGCACAAGTGTATCATAAAATAGACGTGGCCCAATTGTAAATCGGAAAAGGACGGATGTGGACATGATCACTCTTTGATAAGTTAACGTATGGCAGTTTGCAACTACATAATTCCTGGCGGTCTGTAGAGAGTATCGGGCCTTTGGTACTAAGCCTATGCTGGGAAAAAAATAGCACATCAAAAATCCATACTGTACATATATTTCAAGTCTATACGCGTTGAAAATTGATCGAACATAGATCTGTAAAAGTGATTCTGTGACTTCCTACTGTAACTGTCAATATAGGTAATAAAGTATAGGATATGGTATAGAATGCAAAATCTGTTAAACCTTTTTTAATTGCTAATTTTCATATTTAGATTTGGGTCGGTATCTCCATTACAGTTTTTATTGAGGACTGGCAAAATTTATCCCGTCTTGGGTGGGTGTTTACAGGTGAAGGTTGTAGGAAAAGTGGTTCGTGCAATTTGTATTATGAATCACCCCATCCCCAATACAAAGGATAGTCATTCTGTTCAAATTATTCTGCCACAGAAGCAACTTGGGCGTAAAAATGATATGTGAGTGTGTGGCTAAAATCAGTTCACTGCTATTTTGTTCACAATATGACACTGAGTTGTCATGTTTTTCGCATTTTAAGATGTTAAGGGGAGAGTAGTACATTTCAAGGTTAGTTTTTCCCGTAAAAACACATTCGCAGGTGTTTTAGCAGCCGGTGTTCTGGTTTTTGTTCTTCAGTTCTAAGTTGTCTTTTTGGGTGTCCCTCTCTCTACTCTGGCAGGTATGTTTTCTGCTGTTCCTACAGTCACAGCATTGCCCCCAAGGGCAAGTACATAGCATTTATCTCCACTGAGGCTGAGACGGTAGGGTTTCTCCTTGCCACTTCTTACCGTGGTAACTCCCATAATGTATTTAACTTTAATTTAGTAAATTACATGGAGCCGCTCATTTTTCTGGTGGATGAGGTGGTTATCCTGATGGGCTTGTATTTTAATTCGATTGAGAAGTTTGCCATCTCTGTGGTTGGCTCGCTTTCTATGCAACTATAGATTGCTTATGTTCATCTGTGGCGATGCTGCTGAGATTAGGCTTAATTCTTATCATACTGTTTGTGGATTCAATATCAAAGTTTTTAATTTTATGTTTGAGCCGTCATTTTATCGACACAAGCATTTAGTTTTTTAAAAGGTATTTTGGTGTTTCTGCGACATTTGTTTTTGCTAAGTAGCTGACACCTGCTTTTACTGTTTTTAGAGCTATGCCTATTTTTCTGACGAGGCCAATGAACTGAAAGTATAGTCATTTTTTTAGTAACATGACAAATGAGTTTTTCGTATTGCATTTCTGTTTTTTCTCTATTTTGCTGCTTGGGAACTGAGCCGTCGAAGGCTATTTTTTCAGGATAATCCGGAGCTGGAGCTAAAGCCAGGATTGGATCTCCTTGGCCCTTTGGAGGAGAAGTTTTTTGACACATATGACATGTATGAATCTGTGAATGAGTCGGATCTTGACAAGTGCTACATTTCTAAGGTTAGAAAGCAGCAATCTTGACCCAAAATGTCGTCTTTTCTTTATAACCCACTTGAGGGCTTTGTGATGTTACACCTGATACTACGATCCCAAATGAAGTGGTACCGCGATTGGAGATTGACATCACTAAGCTTTTCGGCTGTAATACATTTAGCTGGTTGAACAAATAAGAAAGTGGAGCGAGAAAAATGAAGCTTGATTATATGTAGAGGGATCACCTACAATTCACATGTTTGAAAAGCAAAATTTGAAGGAAACAGAAGGGTTATATGCATGTAGAATATGCTTATGTTGATTCTATATCTGAGCTGTACATGGACGTTGGATGTATTGCTATGCGCTATAACACTGCACTGTTTTTTGGTGTCATTTTTTGTCCAGGAAACATAGTTAGTACGACATTCTCCCTTTCAGATGTATAAACACCCTCTGGGAGTCTTGTCTTAATGAGTCAAAGGAGTTATTTTACCAGACGTTTTGCTTTTCAGTTTTGAGCAGATGCAAGTTCTTCTTTTGACTGGTGTTTATTTCCTCTGTTGGAATATATTTGGGATGTTGTGCTTCTTAAACCCCTACAGTTCCTGGTCATGGCCAAACTGTTTTGATTTCTTTATATGTATCCGGCTGAATTTTGTAGGTATGAAATATTCTTCTGGTGTTGATACAGTACGTTTTTTTGGGATTTTTTGGGTCCCTTCCTGTTTTGGTTTACCAGAGTTATGACCCGACAACCATTTTGAGACAACAGTCCAGGATGTGCTTCAGATGTACACACGAATTACTGGAAAGGTGAGATTTCCTGTCCTCCTTCCAGCCGTGACTCGTTTCATTTTTTTTTTTTTTCTCTTTTCTTTTGGGTCCTATGTTCGTCTGAGTGGATGTGGAACGTTGACTTGCACTGTGTTTTACATGTGACAGGTGTTAACAGTAGATAGCGTCAAAAAAAACTTTATGGTGCTTTTCATGTAGTGATGCTTAAACAGGTTTCGATATTCAATACGGACATAAAAAATATGGTAGTGTATCGTACGATACAGAAATGCTTAGTACATAATACAAAATAATGTCTGTCCAACAATGGTGTCGTTTTCGTAATGACAGTTAGCTAATTATGTGCAACCTCATCTTAACCGTTGATTTTAAACAGCGCACGACATAAATTTGTAGTAGCAGATTTGTCTTGGGGTATTGGACCACGTACGGTTTATTTTAGTTATGTAATTTCTCTGTTTTGCGGAATTTGTTTAAGATGTTCTCTGCACACTGTAATGCATTAGACATACATAGCCAAACATATCATAGCGCATTGCGATATGTATATGTAGTGTAAAGAGGAGCAGCACAGTACAGAATTTAAATTTTGGTGCTATGCTATTGACTTGTATTACAAAAAATTGTATTGCAAAAATACTGAGGTTTCTATGATACACGATTCATCAGTTGCACGGCAATTCCTTATTCACTTGAGATTTACCCTAAGTACCACAAACACATGTGAATGACTTGAATGGATTGTAAGCTAATACTTCTGGAAATATATTTTTTCCGTTTATAATCTTGCGGACGAGGTGGTGCTGGATTTACTACAGGTTCTGGACCTGGAGAAAACAGATCTGGCATCTACACAAGCAGCCGACGAGTAATTTTTTTGGGCATTTTTTAACTTGTTTATCTATATACATTTTCTCTCTGTTTCTAACTTCCATAGAATCGTATAGGCTTCATCAAGCTTTTTAAATTCCAAGCTTCGTGCCTTTTCTTGTGGCATTTATGCTCTATGTGTGGCATAGATAGAGGGAATCTGCTCTTTATGTTCGTTCTTGCAAGGAGAAAATTTGTACTAGTGCTGGTGAATGCACTGATTAGGATCTGACAAATCCGATTAGGACGTATGTTGTCAACCGCTCGTCTTGTGGATGGTGTAACCTGTTGTGAAAAAGGTTCCTGGTTTCTTTTGTGAGATTAGAAAACTGGTGGCAGTTCTGAAATGCTCTGTTTCATTTCGGAAGAAGGTGGGTTTGTGCACCTTAGTATTGTGACGATGCTAGTGTGTTATAAAAATACCCCGGTGTCGATTGTCCCTTGTCACGTGAAATGCGCATCACTTTATTCTTCGAGTGACCCATTGGGACAGACTATGTCTCTATTTATTCTAGTTTTTTTTTTTTCTTTTCCCTGTGATGCCAGTGTTAATGGTGTGTTGTGAAAATTCGAGTGAGCATGTACAGATAATTAAAACAGTTGGCTGTTTTTGGAGTTTGTGGCTTGGGACTTCTCATTCTTGTGTGTTTGTTATTACATGTCATTAGTGTTTTGTGTTTTCTCCTTGTGTTTGTACACCTCAACTAACCAATCTTGCAAATGCTATATTTGTCAATATTTTACTTATCAATTTTGTTAATGGCATTCTTGTTAATGTGGTAAACCTCTGATTTGTGGTTAAGCTTAATCTTTTCATTATTTGACCTATCAATAAGGCTTTTCTCTAGAGCTAATGGTAAGTAATAACTAAAAAGATTTTGCAATATATTTGGACTTTGTTGGCCACGTGAATTGCTCCTAGCTCTAATAACACTACACTGCTCATTGTTATTAGCGTTAAAGATTTATTAGTGTTAGTTCAAATTTAGAATTTATAATACTAATTTAGTGCAAGGAGACGGGGCAGATTGTAGTCCACGTCCTTAATGTTGTTAACTCTATTTTATGATTTCTGGCCAGGAAATGTAGTGATCAAATTGGTGTTGTTATCTCTAATAACGATGAATGGTGTACTTTTGTCTTGAACTTTTTGTCTTGTTAGGCTAATTTTTGTGGTTAGTAATCGTCCATATCTTTTGGACTAAAGAAATATGAACATAGCCATAATAATAATGTATTGGTTTGTGTTCTTTTCATTAATGATATTTTAAAATGACAATGTTTAATGATGTTGGACTACGCGAAGAAGCAGGAAACAATAGAAAATGTTGACAAGGGCGAGAGTATACAAAAAATGTGAGGAAGATACAGGCTGAGTTTTTTTTATTTCAGCCACATTTCTTTCAATATAAATTATTATTTTTGTTTCTTCTCCCTACATGTAGTTTTTTAGTTTTTGCACTGCTACTTCCTTTTGTTACCATGGACTCAGATGGTTTACCATCGCGTTTTTTAATAACAGTATTTTTTTTTTATTAGTGTATTATTGTGACATTGTAATGGTATGCAAAAGGTGTAAACTCTGGAAACCAGGAGTGGAACGCTGTCGGTGTTAATACAAATGTGCATTTGAATGACCAAGAAAGGACAGATGCAGTATTTTATGATTACGAGTGGAACTATATGTTGACTTGTGAGTCGTTAAAGTAAAACTTTAAAATTCAGACAGGTTGAAACACTGCCAGATTTTATCTGCACTTTGGAGAAGAACTTGAATGTTGACTGAAAATTGTCTTTTAATTCTAGCTGACTTTTAAATTTCGTTCTCACTTTATTTCACAGTAGTGCGGATAGGCTAAGTCGACTGCAGTGTTGTATCACCTGGTTAAACTAAACAAATGTCAAAATGGGTAAATACTTTTTAAACGGTCAGTTAATCTATTGTTTTTTTCGGTAGTTTAATACAAGCAGGCAAAAACAAGGTTTGGCAAATTTAAGCAGCGATACAAATTTAATTGTATCCCTTGGTTTTTCAATCAAATGTCAACCAATATTTTAATGAAATTCTAAAATTCTATGCAAAATGGATGTTACATTCCACAGTATTGATGTGTGCATTAGTGGTCTCTTGAATGTTCAATCATCAATGTAAAATTGAACATGCTATTGAAATGCTAAAGCTGGAATGTCATTCATATATAGTTCGAAATGTTATTGACTTGCCAAGGCCAATCATTAACTTGCAAGAAACAACCATCAATTTTGACAATTGTTGTTTAAATGCAATGTTGAATTAAAGTCATGAGAACATTTTAGTCACTTTTTATTGAGTGTCAATTGTTCAATCTCTAGTTGTAGCTCTATAGAAATAACAAAAGCATAAATATATACGTAGTAAAGCACACATTTGAGTGTGCACAAATTAATTTAAATTTTAGACAAGTTTTTGAAGTTAGAAATTAGTTAAATGGTTAGAGGGTGATGTTGAGACGTTTAAACTATCGAATAAACAATTATTGGTGAAAGGACTACCGTTTAAATCTAACACCGAGGATCCTCAATAGCCGAGGCCCAAAAACGTACGGCCACGGTTTGACGACACGTGTAACATTCCAAGTTCAACCAGGGTCATTTTTTTGTTATTGACTTAGGGTACTTTCGCGTGTGCTAAAGTTAGTTATTTTCTGTCGTTTTCCTCCATAACTTAGAAAAAAACGAGGAAATCCGCAGCCGTACCAAAAAATTGAAATTCCACCGTACAAGTTGCGTTACCTTGAAACTATATATATACTGGAGTTTGTCGTCTAGCGCGTTTCGACCCACTTTCGCGTCCTTCCAGCTCATCTTCAAACTTTATATAAAGTCGCCTCGCGAGGTGAATTTAAATAAAGTTCCATGAGGTGAGCGAATAGGTAGATGCTATCTCACTTGTCGGATGTTTTTGACAATTTTTGGGCGCGGAGTACCAAAAAAAAAACCCACTGCACGTTTCCAGCCTGTGTGTGACTTTTTTTTCTGTGAGCTTTTTTCTGTACAGGGGTCGTGGAGGGGGTCTCGACCAACGGACGCCATTTCGCAAAAGCGAAGTCATGAAAGCGCCTCTCTCTCTCTCCCTCTCCCACTACCGCGTCTATCTCACAATTCTTGCAATGAAAAACGTCAATAATGGTACCAAATGAAAGATCTCTAAAAATGATTCCGTTAGACTATCTTTGGGCGTATTTTGATGGCAAGTAGAGAAAGAAAATACTAAAAAACAAAACCGGGAAGCTATGGCGGAAAGTTTTAAATTTTGTGATGTCGACGCTCTCATGATTTGAGCGTGACGTCAAAATGTCACAAACCCTAAACATCTACAATGTCACAAGTAGCTAGACGTCTACAACCGTCACTATTTTGCAAACGTCATCAATTGTCGCGAGTTTTGTAATCGTCTACAAGCGTCACAAATTACACCCACGTCTACATCCGTCACAATTTAAAGTAACGATTTCATTTCTTTACATACGAATGCTCTGAAAGTAGTACGGAGAATCTTCGCTAAAAACAAAGTTACAAGACTAAAGTTTCGGTTACAACGGCCCCTGTACGGAATAAAGCAGCTGCTAGGCTGGAAACGTGCAGTGGGTTTTTTTTTTGGTACTGCACGCACAAAAAATGTCAAAAATATCCAACAAGTGAGACAGCATCTGCCTATTCGCTCACCTCATGGAACTTTATTTAAAATCACACCTCGCGAGGTGACTTTATATAAAGTTTGAAGATGAGCTGGAAGGACGCGAAAGTGGGTCGAAACGCGCTAGACGACAAATAGCATTACGCTATGGAGGATAACGACAGAAAATAACTGTAACCTTAGCACATGCGAAAGTGCCCTAACAAGTTAATTGCGTGAAAACCCTAAAAACCCTAAAAAACCCTTAATTGCGTTACATCGGAATGCTCTGAAAGTAGTACGGAGAATCTTCGCTAATAAACATAGTTACAAGACTAAGTTTCGGTTACATGGGAAAGTGCCCTTATTTCAGCAATTATATAGTACGACATGTTCGATATTCATCTGTCATTCTGTCGCGTACTAGTACCGTATTCAGGTTTCGCTTTCAGAGAGTCGTTTTCGGAAATTCGCGTTCGAGATTCGTTCTTTTTCAAAATACGAAGCGATTTCTGGAAAGTTCGACGAGTATGGGAGGAGAACCAGAGCCCGAGAGACTTGATATTCTCTCCAAGGAAGGCCGTCTCACTGGAAATTCGGCTCCTAGGTAAAAATTCGGTGTTTGATATTGTTTAAATGGTTAGAAATTTTATCGTTTTTTTTTTTTTTTTTTTTTTTTCCCCTTCTCCTTACACATCTCTCAATCCCAGATCCCAGAAGAGGATTTTTCTCTCGATTATCTTTTATTTTCTGTTATATTCCTGTTAAATTCACTTTATAATGTCTTATGATCCACACTAATTTCGGTGTCGCAGGACGCAAGTTCACGAGGAAGGACTGTACCATAGAGCCGTACACGTTTGGATTTATTCGGAAATTTCCGGGCAGCTTCTCTTGCAAAAACGGGCAGCTGGAAAAGATTCGTGGCCCGGACTTTGGGATATTTCGAGTGCGGGACACATTTCCGCCGGAGATACGCCTCTTGCGACCGCGAGGTAATTATATTTATGTTTTTTTTTTTTGGGGTAATTTTTTTCTAAAGTAATTAGTGTGTTTAATGTAGTTGTTGTTTTAAACAAGGTTATTTTTTTTAAAGATCACTTTTCATATCTCTCTCTCTCTCTTTATATATATATATATATATATATATAGAATTATTATGTTTAGAATAATCTATAGATATTCATTTTATATAGAATAATGTATTAATTTTAACAAAGAAGTATCTGTTATTTTTTTTCAAGATATTTTTTCTTCTTAAAATATTCCGATAGTTTTTTCTTTTTTTTTAAATGATTTTTATTTTTAACGTTTTGTCTAATATATATTTGTATGTGTTTTCTAAAATAACTTTGAAATTTGTTAACGATCATTTTATGACTTTTGAGATATTCGTCTATTTTTTGCGTGTTAAAAGACAATCGTGTAATAAGTGCCACATTTGTGCCACATTTTTTCGTGTGAAATTCAAAGATGTATGTTTGTTAAATTTTGACTTGTGATTATTTTCAAAATATTTGTGCATAAAATTTTAATCTAGGTTTAAATTTTGCCTAGGATACTTTTAAGATATAAATTTGTTTAATTTCGGTTTATACACCGCCAATCGCTATTAGAATTTATAGGGCTGATTCGGTCACTCATTTTTTTTTCGAAAATCATAAAAGTGTTAACAGCACTATTTTAGTAAGTGGGCTACAATCATCACGTCTCCAGAAACTAAATTAAAGTTATACATTATGTCTATCAAGCTTTAAGTTTTTAAATTATACGTTGTGGTGGGGAAAGTTGACGGAATACTTTAGAGGAAACAATTTATGCTCATCGGGTATATGTTTACGTGTTGATGGAATGGTTTGGATTTTTAAAAGGCATTTTACTAGCATTGATGTTATTTTCATTTATAAAATGTACGTAAATTTTGGGGACATTGGGCAAGCAAGCTTCAACTTATGATAGGTTTCAATTATCTAACAAATGCTCAACTATTAAACAAAAATCTTTAGTCACACCGGAGAACTGAGGCAAATTCCTGAATAGACCCTAAAAAGACCCTGAAAAATCCTGAAAAACATTAACGAACCAAATTAAACCACTTGCCTTTTGTGCTTTCAAAGCCTGGTGTGGACTTTGCTGGGAATTATTTGATACGTTTCATGCCAATCCACTCTCTCTCTCTCTCCTCTCTCATTCTCTCTCTCTCTTTCTCTCTCTCTCTCTCTCTCTCTCTCTCACTTTTCATGTGTGAATGGAATATTTTTTTTTGAGATTTGGGGAAGTTCATGATAGACAAGGAACCACGCCGTGAATTGCTATTCGAGCATAAAAATTACTTTACCGCCCATCGTTATTAGAGTCATTTTTTGGGTAGTCAAAGTACTTTTTCTCATCACACAGTCTTCCGATTTTCAATCATGATATCACGAGCGACGGGCAAGACCTTTACCTTCAATTGCTTGCCAAAGGATAAAAATTAACGGTTAATCACAAAGTTGAACGCCTTTAACTTTAATAATGATAGGCGGTGTAGCATGGAGTTTATTTGAATGTTATTAATTTTAAAACAGTTCTGATCGAACATGGCTGACTTTCGGCCATTTATAGAATGAGCGGTAAGAAAAAAACAATTACTGTTATTAACGCTATTTTGTGGTCCGAGGGCGAAGAGAAACAAAAGGGGACACCAAATTAGTGTTACTAACGCTAATAGTAACTCAAGGTCAAATCCCCTCAAGCCTGCTGAAAGAACTTATTGAGTACACCTACTTTGAAATAGATATGACCACACTTATGGTGGTGAACAATGTACGAGTGCATTTTAGAGTTCCAAGATTGAATTATTAAGTTGGACCATCACAAATTAGAATTGGACAGTGGGCATTGGATATTGGGAATCGGGCTTCTGAAATTTGATTCTGGACATTTAGCGTTGGACTATTTAAACGTGGAGGGCTATTTAAACGTGGATAGGGGACATTTGGGATTGCACATTGGACAGACATTGGGCATTGGACGGGCATTGGACGTTGGAGCCTAGGTATTGGACAGAAGTGGACACCAAATATTGGACATTTGAGTTTGCATATGGACATTAGATATGTTAAAATTGGACATTGGACATGGGACATCGGACAGACATTGGGCATCAGACAGGCATTGGACATTGGATTATAGGTGTTAAACATTTATAATTGGTCACTGAATATTGGACATTTGAGACTGGTCGAACATTAGACATAAGACATTGGACATTGGCCAGGCATTGGGCATTAGACGGGCATTGGACATTGAATCTTGGTATTGGACATTTAAATATGGACATGGAATTTTGGTCATTGGACATTATACACCGACATGAGATATAAGGCAAGGGAGGTTGGACATTGTAACATAGGCATTGGTCGTTGCTCAGTTAACCTTAGGAATAACCTATTTGAAAATGAACATTGGACATTGGACATTGGACATTGGACGTAAGACATAGGAGAGGACAGTTGAAAACGATGATTCCATTTCAAGTACAATGTGTTTAATAGTTTTATTTCTGTTGTACTTTAACCATTTTATTTTATTTTATTTTACCCTTTTTTAACTACTTTTTGTAACGGCATTATCTACCCCAAGTATGTATAATTTTGTCGACCTTCCTTTTCTTCTTTTTCCTTCTTTGGAGAAAAAATGTGTTTCCCTCATCTGCATTTAAATTCCATCATTTCTTTTCTCTCTCACTCACTCACTCTCTCCCTTTCTCCCTCTCTCGCTCTCTTTCTCTTTCTCTCTGCCTCTCTTTCCTCTCTCTCCCTCTCTCTCTCCCTCTCTCCCGCTCTTTCCTCTCTCCCTCTCTCCTGCTCTTTCCTCTCTCTCCCTCTCTCCCTCACTTTTTCCCTCTCTCTCTCCCTTTCTTTCTCCCTCCCCTCTCTCTCTAGGCGGGAGTTAGAGGAGGAATTAGGGATAAAGCTTCCGGAAGTTGCCTTCGAGTTCCTCTTTGAGTTTCTTCAACATGAGTGAGTGGGGGAGGGGGGGAGAGGGAGAGGGAGAAAGAGAGAGAGACAGGGAGAGGGAGAGAGAGAGAGAGGGGGGGAGGGCGGGAGGGAGGGGGAGAGGGACAGGGGAGAGGGAGGGGGAGGGGAGGGGGGAGGGGAAGGGGAGAGGCAGGAGGATGGGGAGGGGGAAAGGGAGAGAGGGAGGTACGGGGAAAAAGAGAAGGAGAGGGAGAGGGAGAGGGAAAAATGGGAGGGGGAGGGGGCGAATTGGGGGGTTGATTGAAGGGAATGGGGGGCGAGAGAGAGGAACAATGGGTATGGAGAGGGAATGGGAGGGAGGGGGGAAGGGGAGAGGATGGCAGAGGGAGTTAGAGTGTTGGACGGGAAGGGGAAAGAGAGGGAAAATAAGAGGGAAGTATGCTTTTTTTTTTCGCCAAGTTATTTATTAAAATTTTCATTGTTTAAAGTAATACTGATGTCCCAAATAAAATAAAAAAAAAAGAAAAAAATATATATTTTTATTGGCATCTAAAATCCAAAAATTTGATTACCATTTAAAATATGGAGCCAAAAAAAAAAAAAAAAGGCTTGAAAACACCCTCATAGCATAAAAGCCCTCGAAATAATTTCAAAGAAAACTCCATTATTTGTTTTTCAAAATAAATGAATCAAAAAGAAAAACAGAACAAGAAAAAACTGACCAGTTTCTTCCCGCCACTCCCGCCTCTCCCTCCTCTCCTCCCTTCTCTCATTCTCTCTTCCTCTCTTCCTCTCTCTTTTTCTCTCTCTTTCTCATTCTCGCTCTCTCTTTCTCTCTTCCTTTTTCTCTCTCTCCCACTTTCGCTCTCTCCCCCTCTCTCTTTCACCCTCTCTCCCTCGCTCCCTCTCTCCCTCGCTCCCTCTCTCTCCCTCACTCCCTCTCTCCCTCGCTCCCTCTCTCCCTTGCTCCCTCTCTCCCTCTCTCCCTCTCGCCCTCTCTATTTTTTTTTTTGTTTTTTAGTGTCACGAATAATGGAAAGTTTATAAACAACGAATATAATGATGTTTATCTCGTTACAGTTTTGGAACAAATTCCGTTGGAAGCTTTCACTCTTCAGGTGGTTTTTTTTTTCTCCCCTTTTTTTCTATTTCTGAGATTTTTTTAGTCTTTTTTGGGATTTTTTCCAGGTTTCTCAGGGTTTTTTGGGGTTTGTCTGATGGTTCTGAAGGTTTTTTTGGGATTTTTTTGAGGGTTTTTTGAGGTATTCTTTTTGGATTTTTATAGAATATTGTTTTTATTTTTTAGGATTATAAATTGCAAAGTGTTAAACTGTTTTTTTTAGGTTGAAAATTTCTTATTTTATTGTTCCTAAATTGAATTTAAAGTTTATGCTCATTTTTTAAAGTCACTAATTCAATTTTAAAATTATAATTGTGTTGAATTTTTTAAATCATTTTTTTTCAGGGCACATGCCTCTTTTTTCATTTTGGTTTTTTAGGGAAAAAAAATAAAAAAAATGCGAAAGTAAGAATGTCTCTTTTCCATCAGAATCATTGGATTAATAATTTGAAAAGTGTGTACGGAGAGAAAACGAGTTTAATCGCTTGAAAAAAATAGTCACTCTAATAGCGACACATTTGTACGGATGTGACCACTGGAGGAAAAGAAGAAGGATATTTTCTTCCTCTTTCAACTTCTCTCTCTCTCTCTCCCTCTCTCTCTCTCGCACTTTCTCTCACTAACTTTCTCTCTCTTTGTCTCGCACTCTCTCTCATTCACTCTCGTCTCTTGCTCTCACGCTCGTCTTTCTCTCCCCCTCTCCCTCTCTCTCTCTCTCTATCCCTCTTTCTCTCGTTCTTTTAATGATTTTAGAAAACTAAAAAAATGCAAAAATAAATGTTCTTAAAATTAGTGAAATATAAAAAACATACAAATAAATGAATTAACCCCAATATTTTGGGGTTTGTGAAAAAAAATTAAAAATAGGAGAGTGAGGTGGAGGAGGTAAAATGGATGCCGATTGCCGACTACTATGAGGCTCTCTCTCAGGGGGACCCCTCCTTCGTCCCTCTCTCTCTTTCCCTCGGGTACCAACAGTTCTTTGACACACTGCAGGAACGGTGAGGCATCCTCTCGCTCTTTCCCTTTCTCTCTGTCTCTCTCTATTTCTCTCTCTCCTTTTCTCTCCCTCCCTCTCTCTCTCTCTCCCTCAGGTACCGACAGTTCTTTGACATATTGCAGGGATGATGGGGCATCCTCTCTCTCTCTCTCTCTCTCTCCCTCTCTCTGTCTGCCTCTCTCTCTCGTCCTTTCTCTCTCTGTTTGTCTGTCCCTCTCTCTCCCTCTCTTCGTCAGGTACCAGCAGTTCTTTGCACACTGCAGGAATGGTACGGTATCTTCTCTCTCTCTCTCTCTCTCTCTCTCTCTTCCTCTCTCTCTCTCCCCTTTGCTGCTTCCCTCTGTTTTCCCTCTTTTTGTATCTTTTAGTCCCTCTCTCGTTTTCTTTCTTTTTCTTCTTGCTTTCTGTTGTTTCACTCTCTTGCCCTCTTCTCTCGCGCTCTTTCTTTTTTTTTTCTCTCTTCTTGCTCCCTCTCTTTCTCTTTGTATCTCCATTTATTTCCATTTCCTATGACTTTCCTTATCCCTTTCTCACCCCCTCCCTTGCCCTCTTGTTCTTTCTGGACCTAATTGTCATTTCCTCTCTCTCTCTCTCTGGTTCCCCCCATTTTGTCTCCCTGTTCTCTATCGCTCTCTCTCCCTCTCTCTCTCTCTCTGTTCTCTCCATCTTGCTTCATACATATGCAATACATATATATATATATATAAATATTGTGTATGTTTTTACTTATTGCAAAATCATTTTATGCTTCATATAGAAGGAAAAAGGTAATAGGTTTCCACTATTGTTTCCTTCGTATTTTTTTTCACTCTTTTTCAGAACAGTTAATTGCAGACTTAACGAAAAAATTTCAAGCCTAATTTTACCTTTCAGTTCTGATTCTAAATCTAATTTCACTCTCCTTTTTTATCGGTTTTTTTTTTTTTTCAATTTTAATTCTACTCACAATTTTGATTTCGATTTCTCTCAATTTCATATTCCTCAAGGTTTGATCATTTCGGTTTTGATCTACATTTCTGTCGCAATTTTAATTTCAAATGCACTTTCTTAATCCAGTTTCCCTCTCATTTTTTTTTTCTTTCTTTCTTTATATTTGATCGATTGGTTTTCGATTCCCATCTCATTTTCCATTTTATTTCGTTTTCGTTTTTTCTTTTCAAATTTCCATTTTGGTTTCCATTTCTATTTCTATTTCCATTTCGTTTTTGATTTCAACTTCAATTTTAATTTCTGTTTAATTTTATTTCACTCACATTTCCAATATCAAATTCCCATTTCAATTCCAATCCCATTTTCAATTTCACTGTCACTCTCAATCTCTCAAATTTCTTCCAGTTTTCAATTTTAATCTCAATCTCAACTTTCTTGTCACTCTCAATTTCTCATTTTTTTTTTAGTTTTCAATTCTAATCTCAATTTCACTGTCACTCTCAATTTCTCAGTTTTCTTCTAGTTGACTCAAATTTCAAATTTATCGTCAATTGCTATTTCTCAATTTCACAATTTCTCAACCCAAATCCCATTTTCTTTCTTTTCTCCTTTTATCCTCAAAATTGTACTTTTCTTGATCCTATGTTTATTTTTACTTATTTTTATTCCCTCCAACAGTTATTTTTCGGATCCCTCCACTCGAATTGCTTCGCTGACATCACAACTTGAAAGATATGTCCCCGTCACGTTATCTGCTGATGTAAGCTAATTGAAGAATTTGGACTCTAATTATCTCTCTATCTCTGTCTCTCTGCCTATCTCTCTTTCTCTCTCTCTCTCTCTCTCTCCCTCTCTCTCTTCCCTAAAAATCGGAAATTTTAGAAAGAGTGAAAACAAAATAAAGAAAAACAATAGTAAAAATATGGTTAAATACCCCATAAAATAATTGTTTTTTTGGGTTAATTTTCAGATTTCAAGTCTGGGGGAGGGGGAGAGAGAGGCCCTCCATTGGATAAAAAAGGCAGCCGAAATTTTGGATCAAATTTTTATCCTTCAGGTAAAAAAGAAGAAAAGAAAAGAAAAGAAAAAAAACTATCCCTGTTTCTTATCCCTTTCTTTTGATTAGTAGAATTTCCTTTTTACCCTTTTTTCTTTTCCCATTTAAATCCTTTCCTACCCTGTTTACCTCTTTTCTCAACTCTCCTTTTACCCCTTTTTAATTCATTTTTACTCCTCCCTCCCCTGCTTTTTTACCCCTACATCTCCCTCTCCTCACCTCACCTCCCCTCCCTCCCCTCCCCTCCCCTCCCCTCCTCCCGCCAGACCAGACTTTTACCCCTCGGCAGTTCCCCTTTTTGCTCGGTAGGCTCGGCGGAGCACATCGAGGGAGGTTCGGAACACGTTAGGGATCCATAACCACAATATCAGATTCCCATCGCACTTTTTAATCAAGTCATTATTCTGTGTGAAGGAAACCCTAGAAACACGATATTTGTCCTCGGCTTCGAGGACCTTCCAATCACATTTGAAGAAAACAACGACAACGAGCCATAGTCCCTCGAGGTTTTATAGGGTTTTTAATCCAAAGAGAAAACATGAGGAGTTGTCGAGGAGCGACGTCCATTGGATAAAAAGAAATGTAGGGTTAAGGGAGGTGAAAGGGTATATTGTATGACAATCCTCATTGGGTATCCCAAATCATGAGATTCAAATACATCAAGCCTCATTGGGTATCCCAAATCATGAGATTCAAATAGATCAAGATTGTCCAAAGCCTTTGTCCTCAAAACCCGAAAAACCCTAAATAAAAACCCTATAAAAACCCTAAAAACCCTGGTAAAGGAAGGGTACTCGAGAAAAAACAGCCACGTCATTCGGAACTGAAGGAGGTTTTCTAACTCACGTGTAAAGAGTGCACACTAATAATTTCTTTTATCGTAACAATGTTCCGCGGTATAGTACATTTCAAATTTTCAACATTTCAATAAAAAGTAACACTAGATAGGGTATAATTACATTGACGAAGTTTTTTATATTTCCTACAGTTTAGTACTAAATTGCCCTAAAAATTGTACAATTTACCCTCAAAAAGTTGGTAAAACTTCGACAAAATAATTACTTTTAAATTTTATGCAATCCACACTACCGCCAAAATCACTATGAGCTTTCCACAGTAAAAAGAAACACATAAGACTCAAAAGAAGTAAATATATATCACACATATTTTAACTGACAAACACCACAAAATTAAAAACACAAAAAAAAACAAAAAAAAAAAATTCACAGTAGAGAGCAAATTTCTCCGACTCTGTAACAATTATTTTATAATGGAAACAATATACAATGTGGATCTTTTACCAAAAATGCCCATTGATTTCCTCTTTTCCAATCCCTCGTATTTGTTGATTTCGTATTCGTCGATGTACTTTCTTTTTTTTTGTCATCTTTCTCGAAATAAATAAACAACCTATCTCTCACGTAACCTCGTCCTTAGACATAATATACTACATACCTATTCAAAGAAATGGTGCAAAAATACACTAAGTATATATAGTATACAAATATTGTCGTCCAAAATTTGCAAATTAAATATGTGAATATTCAAGAAAAGAATTTTGCATACTAATCAAAACCATTTTTGACGAGCCTCGCTAAGAAAGAAAATCGGGTTCTACTCTACTCTAAAAAGAAATCCCTTTCTTGTGGGACAATTTTCATGCATTCCTACATGAGAATGTAGTTGCAAATAATAATAAATTTACACATTTTCTATTTATAAAAACGTTTAAACACCGATATACCTCATTGTTGAGACTTTCGGAACACCATTAGCGTGTTTTTAAACCACCGTAAAGTTGCCGCTTTCCGTAAATTTTTTTGCGATTCTTTGTCGTGAATATATCCCAAGGCACTCATGAGACCTACGACATATTCGTTAGTTCGAGGATTCACATGTCCGTTTCCGTTTTGACCAGGAACTGCCCAACTTA
>JBBHKE010002462.1:0-25388 GCA_037447655.1 Zygnema cylindricum | reverse complement strand
TAATGCCCATATTTAACTTTCCACCTTTTGATACTTCAAAATATCTCTTTGTGTTAGAAAGAAAGAAAGCATATCCAGTTGAATTATCATTTTTTCGAGTAAAGAGCCGTACCTTGATTTTTTCAATGTTTTGCATGCCGAGATATTTGTAATCTGGCCTCACTACTTCTCTCCTTAAGGCATGCAGCTTCCAAAGAACTTTATTTGGTGTATTTTTTTGAATGGGAGTTGTGGATTGTTTTGTGGCCATGTCGCTGTTCCTGTTATAGACTTTAGTTGAGCTTTTAAGCAGTAGCAACTGATAAACTTGAGGTTTTCACTCTATAAAATAGTCCCTACAGGCTCTTGTCTCGTGTTTCAGTCCTCTGCTAAGTTTGCTATATATTTTTGCTCTCTATTTCACCATTCTCAAAAAATCACCATCGTGGTTGATATTAAGTACTTGTTTCCTGCCTCACTGTGTAATGGCTGTGCTGGATTTGTGGATAGGAAAACTCAAATCTCTCCCCCAAGGACATCTAGCCAAGCGATTAGGGAAATTCCGCAGCGCCTTTTAGGAGCTTCTCATTTGATGAGAAAGGTCCTTGCACTTTTACCTTCGGATCTATAGCCAAGCTTCAGTCAACAAATTATTTTGCACTTGCTTGTTTTCAACTGTGCTTAATCTCTATCGTCTCGATTCAGCTGTTTCACACTGAGAACTCTAAGCTGGACATTCTCTTTTAAGCAGTCTTGCAAGCACGCCTTTTCATTGTGGCTGACTTTATTGTGGCAGACAAACGACTTCATCTGCAAAGCTGCCAGGTGAACACCCTTTCAAATTGCATGTATTTTCGACCCTAATTGGAGAACACCCTTTCAAACTGTATGTGCAAACTGTTGATGCATTTTCAACACTAAAAGAAGTACAGCCGTTCAAACTGTGTATACAAACTACGTACGTGTTTTCAACACTTAAAGGAGAAAACGCTTTCAAACTGCATTTACAGAAACTAAAAGCGAAACAGAAACAACCACCACCGTATACAGAAACTGTCTTTGAGACTGTGTATATTGTCCAAGCAAGCATATTCAGACCCCTGGATGAACGCATCTAACTTTGGGACCCTCGTGGGATCATCAGCTTCATGGGCACTCTCCTTTCGCAGTCTTTTTTCATGCCTCTGGCCCTCACCTTGTTGGCCAGTCTTGCTCGCTGCCACACACTCCTATTACAGGTATGACTAAAACCTGCCATATGCCCATCTGCCAGTTTAAAAACTTCACCGGTTTCCCTTGTCGTAACCTTTAAAATAACCTAATCTGATGGGGCTATAACGTTGTCATTTTCAGATGATGCGATTTGTGGATAATGCTCGAATTTCCATCATAGCACGTGGTCCAATAAAGGTAATTTGTTAAGTAGCCACAATTCTACAATTATTCATTATGAAGGGGTCATTTATCATGGGTCCTTAATCCTCCATTTTGGATTCATTTTTTTTTTGCTGAAGTACGGTGTTTTTTAAGAGGGAATCATCACTACGGGTTATTTCCATTCATGTGATTGACGTGCAGGCGCCTCCTTTGAGCCTTCCTCTCTCGGCTGTAGAACCCACTGGTGGGGACGACCCCAAGCCCTCTCAAACGAATGGAAGGGAGAAAGAGAAAGGTGGAGAAAACAAGGTCATGGATAATGACTGTCCAGTCGAGGCAGAGGGTCACGTAATAGAATTCGATACCAGAAAAGATGAAGAAATGGCTATTTTACCCAGGCTTTCGACAGAGACATCTTGTGCGTACAGTTTGCAATCTGGTTTTGAAAAGAAGGTGAGTCTTGAAAAGGAGGTAGCTTTTGAAAAGGAGGTAGGTTTTGAAACGGAGGTAGGTTTTGAAACGGAGGTAGGTTCTGAAAAGGAAGTAGATTTTGAACTTTCTCGGTCATCGGGACAGAAACAGAGTGACAGTGGAGTCAAACGCGCCCGACTTAACTCCGGGCGGCCTTCACCAGGGCAACTGCCAGGGACTCCTAGTGCTGGAAGGGAACCACGTGGTAGGAAGACTCCCTCTCGCCAAAAACAGACGACTCCTACTGGTCCCTTAGCTTTAGATGATATCTTTCAGCAACTTCTTCAGTGATGGTGAAGGCAGAAACATAATTTTTTGAAGAAGGCAGTGTTCGACTTTCACTGATGCATTGGTCTTGTTGTCAAGAAGATGTTTTTCTTGTTGTCCGTGGTCAGTACGTTGTTGTTGTCGACATGACTCTGAAGTTCAACATTTTTCCTTGTCATTTACTCACGAATGAATGCTACAAACTAAGAGCATTGTTGTTTTTCAATTATTTGTCATTCGATCTTTGATCTGTATTGATTGTGTACAAACAAACTCTATTGGGTTCGAAGGGATAGAAAATAATTTCAAGCCTGTATTCATACGTCTATTACGTTATCTTTACTATATGGCAACATCGCTAAAGTCGGCCCCCTATTACTATGAGGTGCCAGTAAACTACTCACGACTGGTTAGGTGCAGCTGGAATTGAATACCATGGTATTCTCTGCTGAAAAATAGTGATGCCAAATCATTCGAGTGCAGAAGTGAGAGCAGAAGGCTAAATGAGGATGAAAATGAACACGGGGTCGATACAGTAGTCAAAATCATGTTTGGGTGTAAACACTTTCAAAGGCAAGTATACATAAAGACAACGCACTTGAATTGAGACAATTTTATCCAAAGAGCAAATATATTAAATGTTTTTTTATTTTTTTCTTGTTTTATTTGTTCCTAAAACTGACATCACCTTACTCACCACTATCATGCACACTCAATAACAGGCGCTTAGAAAATCATTCCAAACAGAATTTTTTGCACACAAAAACACCCTGAATCTCATTAACAACTTCCTCAAACCCAGGCCGGATTTCAGGGTTTGACACTAAATAATTCCGTGGTAAATTCCAGACTAATATATCCTTACTAATAGCTTAAGGAGCATCTTGACGTCACTTACATATACAACATTTTCTCACTTTCGCCTGAATGACTACTTGGCTTACAACACACGCATCTCTAGAAGCAGCCAGACTTTGTCTATGCTGCCTATTTCCTGGAGCACTGACTACAACATTTAAATATGAACACACCTTCTAATATCAATGCTTAACAAAAATGAAGGCCCGTCTTATATGGACAAGAAAACGAGAAAACACAAATACAGAGTTTTATGGTGTGAAACTGAGTGGGCTCGACATTGAAGTAAGTCCTAACAGCCTAGATTTTGCACTTGCTGTTGCAGCGTACGTAGCTGTGAGCCCAAATTTTCTGCACGTAATTGCAGTTCAGAAACTCTTTCTGACTCCTCTGTCACCGCTTTCCTGTATGGTGCCAGAGCCAGAGTCAGAGCTGCCTCAGCAGCTTCCACGCTATTTTCATACTCTGCCTCCATACTTCTAATCAGACGAGATTTAAGGCCCTCCGCTGCATTGCGAACTTTTGTCTTTACCTCCTCCCGCCTTCCAGGGAGTTGCAACACTTGAGAGTAACTGCAATAGAGCAAAAACAGCTTCAGATTAGCTTTGATTGATCTACAACGTGAAACACTATTAAAGTAAAGCATACATTAAGTGTTGCGTTTATACTAGTGTCATTAACTCTGATTCATAGTGATGCATGTCGAACAAGTTTTTCCGATAAACGATATGTGCCTTTTTGAAGGGTCTCGACAATCAAAAAATCGAGCCGATAGCTGCTATCGTCAATTATCGTGATATATCGATAACGATACCACGATATCAGCTGTATCCGTACATATCCGTAATAATCGAAATTTTGTTTCTCGAGCTGTCGAGACTGCAAAGTTTTCTCAGTACAGTACGCTACACTGCCCATCGTTACTAGAGTCCAACATTTTTCAAGGGCGTTTTACTCTATGATCGATCGTTGGATTTTTGTTCCAAGGCAAACAATTGAAAGGTAACGGTCTTACCCTACAATTGTGATGTCAGGATTTTGGAAAATTGTGTGATGAGAAGTACTTTTGACTGCTTGAAAAATGTTCGACTATAATAATGATGGGCAATGTACCCTACCGTAATTGTCCGGATTGCCCGCAGGAAAGAATTTATGTGTACCAAATGTTTGACTGAACCTAAGATTTTACTTTTCATATTTTGTATGCAAATTTACGTCCAATTAGTGTTTGATCAAGATTTCCTACATACCAAATTATGTACTAGGTTCCATATCAGTCAGTCTAGATCGTCAACAATTCGATATACTGTTACGCAACACTATTAATTCAATTACAAATGACATGGCTGACCCTAAACCATTTAAAGAAAAAGCGTCAAGAAAAAAACAACAACTAGCGATACAAATGCTGTTTTGCGGTCGGCGGGCAAAAAGGACAGGCGTCAATTAGTTGTTACAACGCTAATAGCCTTCACGGTGTACCCGAAGGTCCCAGACCTTCGGAATTAGAATTATTGGGGTCTCCCCAAGTTCAATGCCAAAAGAGTTGTGCACAAAATTTTGAAAAAAAAAAAATACGTCACATATTAGTTTGATTGGCATAACTGTTATGAAGGTCGAAAGCACAGATTTGTTTTTTTCCTTTAGGTGTTTACATGGCTCATTTTTTTTTAAACACATGACTTCAAGACCCAAAACATCGGTGACTAAAAGTCCAATTCTGACAAATCTAAAATTAAGTATTGAACTAAATCTGAGTCCAGAGGAGTGGAACCTTCCGAAAGTCAGGTTTTGCCCTCTGACAATTCACGAATTAACACAAGTTTTGGCAAAAAAATGTCTTGACTCACCCTCCAGCCGTACACAGAGCCAAAGCCAAGAGATCCTCCACAGTGGACGGCAATACAGCAGTAAGGACCGATGCAGAAACTCCAGCGGCTCCAAAACTGGTAAACGTAGCTGCAACCTGTTTTACCCAAAAAACATGTTTTTTTAGGGTTTTTTGCATTAGTTACCACCTGGATAAATTCTTGGCAACAATTAGCTGATCTGAAAAAGAAAACTATCAACTATTGTGCCTGTGATAAACACTTCATGTTTCTATGTGAGCCTCATTTATACTTTTTGAACAGAATAACAGAATAATGATGTGGATTTACCGCTTGACGGAGTTCTTCATCGAGCAGTAATGCGGCTGCCCGTGTGTCAAAGCCCTCCAGCACCTCCACACTAGTTTCTGTACCACTCTGTGGATTCTGAAGCTCGGCCACATCAATGGCACAAGTCCTTCCGAATTGCGGCCATCTAGTTGTTGCAAATTCACATTGGGTCTGAATCTGTTGTGTAGTGGTCGATGTCAACCATGCGCGATATTCATACAGCAATTTCTGCATCGCGTGACAACCAAAAGAAACAAAAAATAAGAGAGGAATATGTGAAACATCTTTCTCTTCAAGACAGGAAAAGAGAGCAGAAGCAGCAGAAAAACGAAAAAACATGCAGACTCCACATTTCTTCCAGTAACCTATGAGATTGAGAATACAGAGTGCTTGAAACGACGGTGAAAAAGAAATTGCAGAAAGAAGAACAGATAAAGCTCAGTCTTAAGAAAAACAGATACAGTTCAAGTCTTAGGAAAAACAGATATAGTTCAGAGTCTTACTCTGAGGCTTGTCACAGTGGAACGAATGACTTCCGAATCAAACCGCCGGCTTACAGGCAAACTGGCAGTATTTCGACTGACATCGGTTGTGACTAGATACTGAGTAAGGGCATTCACATTTCCAATACGAAGAGTGGAATCCACCACTTTCTCCGCTCGCTGACAGGCAGAGTCTACCTGCCCACAACAACAACAAAAACAAAAAAAAAAAGCACAGCAAAAGAGAGAAAAAAGAAAGGAGCATTGATTAAGCCATAAAAAGGCCACACGTGAAACAGGGCCATGAAGAGTCAAAGCCAGGCTGGAAAAGTATAACATGTAGGTAGTAAGGCCCCAAAAACGTCAAACTAGCCCCAAAAACGTCAAACTAGCCCCAAAAGTCCAGGCCTAGCCAGATAGAAGTGAACAGTTTCCATTGGTGGAAGGGAAATTGAGCCCAAACACTAAGGTGTCACCATAGTGAGTTCACAGTCCCACATCACTGCACCATCTCTCTGCCTCATTCTCTCTTTTCACTCTTCCTCCCTGGCCACCCCTATTTAACTTGTTATCAGAATGACAGCCCAGTTTGGTTTAGATGAGGAGAAAACGTAGGATCAGGTCCGGCCAAACCGTTAGAGACAAAACCTCCTATCCCAAATGGGTTGATGTGACTACAAAGTGCTTTCAAGACTGAACATAAGCACGTAAAAGTAGTAGTAAGCATGATTTGCTTTCAACCAGAAAAGAGATGATTCAATTGTCAAATACAAATAAATTTATAATCCATACCAGATTAACATGGACCTAGACCTCAACCTCAGAAATCAGCCGCCGACGCAAGGTCTGGACACTCACAAGGGCTGTAATTCGCTGATGCATCCGTACAGACTCGAGCTCCATACTGTTCCGTTGTGAGACATTTTGATCTTCCAAAACCTCCAGGCTTTTCTTATCTTCTTCCACAAGCTGTATTTCCGCTGCCAGCTGTCGTTCAGTTGCAGCGAGTAATGCGGAAGCAACTCCTAGAGGAGTACTCAGTTTGAGACGAAGTCGTTCTGCACCGGCATCCGAACCGCCTCCTAAAAAACTGAAGATAAACTGTTCCAGCTCCGAAAAACCACTCATCTGCATTACAAGAAAAAGATCAATCCGTAAAAACACGGTACGTATTCTCACAAACTGCACAATTTCCGGAACAACTTGATAATGGCATTTCCACTCTTTCTCAATCACTGCCACTTATAGCCATCATTTTTTAAAGGAAAACAGTCTAACCTGCCAGCTTGGGTCCTGCATGAGGCGGTTGAGGTCCACAGAAGATTCTTCCAGCTGAGCGGCAAGTTTCGCCCTCAGAGCATATCGAGCGGAAACAGGAAAGCATTGAACACGATCCACTCCTAACAATCGCTGTATGTTGTCAGCCACAAATTGTAGAACTTCCTCGACCTGAAAACATCTTCCCAAAATCGAGTCAATAACACACTGTGCACAAAACAAATAGCCTCACGAAGAGCACTATTGGAGTGAACATCGTTCGTGGCACGGATCACATTTTGAGTATATAGCAGTAGTTTTAAATGAGAAAAATATCACAGGTAGTTAGCTGGTACTGTACACCTATTTAACGGTCAAATACCTGTACAATACAAGCTTACAATGTATAATGTTTCCATAACTTTTTGTAAAAACAAGTGTAGAGTGCACCTCAGCTGTCTCTGAAAGAACATCCGTCTTGTTGAGGACAAACACCACTTTTTTCCCCCATTCTCGGATGTAGCGTAGAAATGACACCTGGAGTCAAGACAAGAAAGCACCAAGGAAGGAATAAAAGACAGGGTCAGACAACCCCATTTCATCATCCACCAACGAACTTGAACAGCAAGATTAAAAGCCAATCGTCAATGAATGGAAGTCAAAAACCATGAACAATACAAGAGTTCTCCTCCATCACCCAAAAGTATGGTATGATAAAAGAACCTCTGATTCTGTGAGGGGGCGGTCCGCCGAAAGAACAAAGAGCACAAGGTCGGCACGTGGGACAAACTCCTCTGTAAGTCTCTGCTGACGCTCCAAAATAACGTTGGTTCCTGGAGTGTCCACAAGATTTATCTGCCCACAAAGGAAAATGTATCAGTCCCGCAGGAATTGCAACAAGAAAAACCTGACCACGAGAGTTGATCAAACCCACCTGCTTGAGGAGTTCAGCAGGGAGAAATCGAACAATGTGACCGTCCGGATGGCGTTCAGTGAGATCCTCATGCCCGCGGTCATTGTTGTGTCGCAGGAGAGTGATTTCATTGGTGGTTGGCACTACTCCCTCTTTAAGAAACCGTTTTCCAAGAAGCGCATTTACCACGGACGACTTCCCTGAATTGAATTCACCCTGCATCAAAATACAGCCATCCCATATATTCTCACAGCTTTGCAAATACAAAAAAATGATCGCATCTACGAAACAGAAGATCCAAGGCGAGGGTGTGAAAGCAAGAGACAAGAGGGAGAGGGAGAGGAGAAGGAGAAGGAGAGGGAGAGGGAGAGGAGAAGGAGAAGGAGAGGGAGAGGGAGAGGAGAAGGAGAAGGAGAGGGAGAGGGAGAGGAGAAGGAGAAGGAGAGGGAGAGGGAGAGAAGAGGGACAGGGAGAGGAGAGGGAGAGGGAGGGTGAGGATGACGAAAGAAGGGGAGGAAGGAAGGGAGAGAGTTAGAGAGGCATGCGCACCACAATGACGACAAGAAAAAGATCGTCCAGCCGTGCGAGCGCGTCTTCTAGGAGTGATATCTCAGACATCTGTCAAAATGCCAGGCACATAGATTCCTCCCATTCCGGTTAACCTATTTTATCACACTTTCCTGCTAAACAACATGAGCATATGTGCATATAATAGTATACAATAGCTCTATCTTGAAATGGAAGAAGAAAACCCTGCCTGTGGAACTGCTGCTTGAAGCAACCGCAAGAAGTTTCTGAGAAGCGTCCGTTCCTCCTCTACCAGCCTTTCTGCCTCCCTCTCTAGCACTCGCCTGTTTGGCGCTTCCCTTAGAGGCAGTGCCACACTCCTCCCCACTGGGCCAGAAGCCTCAGAAGCTCCCCTTCCAGCCGCTTCGTCGTCCCCACCCATGGCCCATTTTACGGCGACCAGGATTGCCTCCACATACATCCGTGCGTCACTGCCAGAGGATTTTAGAGCTTCTTTTACCTCAGTTGCATCCAAAGACAGTCCACAGCAGCCTTCAAGCAGCCCATCCGCTCTCAAGACTCCGTCCAACTGCAGAGGTGGAGCCAAAGCTTCGCAAATAATTGGCACCGTAACTTGCTCAGACAGCTCCTTAGAGTTCCAGGATGTGCCCTGTCGAGACTCCAGAATGAGCAAATCTGCTCCTTCTCCAGCTGTAGCCGCTACAGCCTCTTCGGAAGATTTCACTCTCCTAGCCACCAATGGCAGAACAGAAGCTTCGGCGAGAGCGGCATTCTCCATCATTCTGCGAGCAACTACAGCAGGCAATCCTGCACAGGCAACATGCGAAAATCTAAGCGATTTTGAGTTTGTAAGACTTGCAAAGTCTAAGTCATTTTTCATAAATAATGGTTTGTAAATTTTAAATTAAGGCATTTCTTCTGAGTAATGGTTTGTAAACTGTACAAAATCTAAGTAATATATTCTGTGTGATAATGGTTTGTAAACCATGATGATGTTGCTGATATTGCTGCATATTTCTCGCTGCACGAGAATAGATAGCTAACTTTAGACAGAAGAAGACGACTGCTGCAAGAACGAATGCTAAAGTCGAAAATGAAAAAAGTTCAAAATGAGAAAGTTGAAAACAAAAAGGTGAAATAAAAAAGTTGAAAACGAAAAGTTGAAAATGAGAAAGTTGAAAACGAACATTTGAAACAAGAAAGTTGAAAATGAAAGTTGAAAACGAAGAGTTGAAAATAAAAAGTTGAAGATGAGAAATGGAATAGGTACCTTGGTCCGACAACAGTACACCATCAGCACCGGCTGCTGCGGCGATATCGGCTCTCTCGGCCACCAGCAGCTGCGCTCTCCCTCTCAACAGCACTTTCAGGGCACAGGCGGCCTCGAACAGCTGAGCCCCTCCGCTATCCTGACTGCTCGCAGCCAACAAAACCATGGTAACCCCGCCTGCTACAGCGGTGTCAATAAAATTTGCACACTCTCCCTCTCCCACTCCCTCTCCCTCTCCCTCTCCCTCTCCCTCTCTCTCACCCTCTCCTGCGCCCTCTCCATCTCGGTCTCCCTTTCCTCGTTTCAGCACTTCCGACGCATCCAGTCGAAGAAGGAGAGCAGGTACTCGGACTTCCGCTCTCTTCTGCCCGGCTCGGAATGTGCCGATGCCAGAAGTAGCTTTCGAAGAGTTTGGAAGAGGAGATGACGTCACAGGAGGCCTTGGCCTCGCATCTTCCGCCAAGGAACTACTGCTCGCTAAAGGTAGAGGGCCTTTCCTTCTCCTACTCTTCACTCCCCTGCATCTCGAAGATGTCTGCCATGAGCTGCAACCATCTGGAGCTCCTCTTACTGAAAGAATAAATAAAGCTCTATCTGCCAAAAGAGTGGCGGGAATATGAGTAGAGGGGCAGAGGCGAGTCTGCAAGGGCGATGCTGCAATGGCAGCCATGGCAGCAAGGTCGTCACAGCTGCAACTTCTCGGAAGACTCCGAGGTACCACACTACGGTACTATTGCTGGTTCGAGCCAACCGGAAAGCATGGTTCAAATGTGCGAAACAATTGGAGACTCTATATGCGGTTCGCAATACTATACGGGTATTATACTAAGACAAGGTACGAGCGTACGGGAACTGCATATAGTGCTGTTCCAATTATTTTCGCACGTTTGAAGTATCAGACCAAAAGTTCAAAAATGCGTGCAAACGGCTATATCTGATATGAGTGATATCCATAGTTGTTCAAATCGCGCGATTTTTTCATTTTTCCGAATTTTTACGTGTTATTCGTGACTTTTTGAAGAAATCTCAAAAAAACGCGATGTACTTTCTGTCCGGTACCTTGAACGGACAATTTACGGCAACTGTATGGTACTGTATTTTACGTTAACTGTACGGTTTTGTACTGTAAGTGTACGAACTTTGACGAAAAGATACGTTGCACTTCGTAGTACTTTCTGTCCGGTAAACTGAACAGGAATTTTACAGAAATATACAAAATTGTACCGAAAATGTACGGAATATTACGAAAAGAGACGGAAATTGTACGAAAAAAGTACAAACTGCGGTACATGTAAAATTCATTTTTTTTAACATGTACGAAATAGTACGGATTCACAATCACTAACGATTTTTCAAATCGACCTCTCGGATTTCTACGTATTATTCGCACGTTTGAATCGTGAGTAAAATACGATTTGAACAACTATGGTGATATCCCCCCGTTTTTCATGCGTACTATATGATATAATACGCGTATAGTACGTTCATTCCTGATATCTATGCTGTGATGTTTCACCGCATGGGTGGGTGAAAGTTCGAAGGCAGTCGGAGCAGAAACGAATATCGGGCCGAATCGAGGCGATGATGGAGTCCACAGTGGGAGAGGAAATGAGAGCTTCCTTCATGGAGCTCGACGAGCCAATGGAGGGGACTCAATCCCTCCCTATTCTTATCCCTCCTCCTCCGAGAGATGCATCTCCTTCCCGTGGATCACTCTCTGAGCCTCTAAAACCGAAGGGAGGGAAGAAACAAGGTTCAAAAAGTGGGAGTAAAGCTCAAAAGCGGAGGCCTTTGTCGCGACACGTGGAGGTTTTGGCTTCGGAATCTGATTTAGGCACTGCTGGAGCAAATCCTGAGATTGAATTTGACCAGAGTGATGGTGAGGGGATGGGGAGAGAGGGGAGTTGGCAAGGTGAGAAAGGATGGGTGGAGGAAATGGAGATGGAGATGGAGATGGAGGGAGATGGAGAGGGGGAGGGAGAGTGGAGCCTTTACGAAGAGAGAGGAGACGATCTTCTGATGGAAGCTTCAGTTTTGGCATTGGAGGAGGTGATTGAGCGACGTATGAAGCGGATACGGAAGTAAGCCGTTTTTTGCGCTTTTTGTTTTTGCATGCATGCATGGCTTTTTAAAGACCTGCGAGTGAATTGGCTAAGTATTTTCTCCAAATGATGTTTAACGAGAACCTTTTCTGCGCATGAAGTCGGAGATGATATTTTTTCAGGAGGTATATGTGCCAACATGAATCAGCTGCTTTTGAAAATCCTTTGCTGAGCAAATAGATAGCCACTGTCAAAGTTTTTTACCTTGTTAAGTAAACAGTTCTCACTGTTCAACTGAAACTACACATTTTTTCATAGAAGGTCTATGGAGGATGAGAAGGGTGCGTGTCTTTGACGAAATTGTTCATGGATTCCTTTGTTTCTGTCTTTATCTGGTTAGAGATATGGGAAACCTGTATGGGAAACGCTCAGACCAGGGACATGGAAGCATGTTGGCAGTCATTTGTTTCAATGTCAGCGATTTCAATTCGCATACTTAGTCCTCTCCTGGTTAGTTTGTTATTGCCATTATAATTGTTCTGGATTCCTAAGCATATACTTCCGACAAAATTAATGGATAATCAATAACTTTATAACATTGGTGTCAGAAAAAATTGTACGTCTGAGTTATTAAGGTGGCCGAGGGAGCCACACAGCGCCTGCCTTGACTGACAGCAGGCCTGTGCTTGCAGGCTGGTGAAGCTGTACCGGTCGCAGTACTGGGCCCTCATAGAAGAGATGAGAGCGAAACACCGGAAGTTTTACCTTCGGACAGGAAGGGGCGGCTGGCGGGAAGAAGCGGAAGCAGAGGCTGGAGGTCCACTCGCTTTAGGGTTTCGAGGATACGGACGGCAGGAGCCCCATGCCCCGGACAAACCCGCAAATGCCACACTCCACTGTGCTGCGTCAGGGCCCTGTCTGGCCAAGCCTTTGGCCCTCAGTGTATTCTGTCTAGACCACATTTTGCTTGAGCCAAGGCAGCGCTTGTATAAGCCGTGCGCGTTTGTCATTCGAAGGTATGCTCTCATTTTTCTTGATATTAGTGCTGTAAGAACTTGAGAAATTTTCGGAATAGAATGTAGCTACTGGTAATTAGTATGGAGTACGGTAAGTATTTTACACGTAGGGTCACCGTGACACTGGTAGATGCTTTTTCCGTGCACTTGTTTGTAATTGCTAAGATACATATTCTTCAAAACTTCTTTTATTACAAATAATGCTTAATCAAATGTGGATAATAGCAAGATTGTTGCTTTTAGGTGAGCCTTGTCAGGTAAGTTTAAATTAATTGCTGAGGCTACTCATTGCAAAAGAGAAAAAAAATAGTTCTTTGATTATTATTGTTTATTTCCGGCCAAGAGCTAAAGAAGGCAGGTTCAACAAAGAAGAATGAGAAGGTTCATTATTTATAGGAGCATCTACAGATCTACTTGGATAGCCTTTCTTGAAAGTAAGAACTGTTTCAATGTTGAAGATAATCATATCTTGTTTGTTTATAAGCTATTCCTAACTTGGAAATGTACACCGCCAATCGTTATTAGCGTTGTGTACGCTAATTCCGTCCCGCTTTTTTTTTTTATTATTCTCAAATAGAATTATCCACACTATTTAAAAAAAAAACCCTAATTCCTAATTAGAATAGACGATTTATTCGAAAATTTCCAAATTCCCAATTAGCGTAAACCACGCTAATTATTCGTATACGCTAAAAAAACTTACACGCTAATAACGATTGGCGGTGTAGTGTTTTTGTAGTGTGTCATTGCACTCTCACCACTATGTGGGTTTGAAATAAATTTGGATATCAATATTGACAACACTAATAGCTGTAGCCACAGTAATGTCAATGTTGGATCATACTGCTTGGTTGCTAATGTATGAATTATGCTACTAATTTTCGCGTGAGACTGTTACTTAAGCCTCACTTTTTTATGTATACTGAATTCCACATCAGATCAGCTCCACCATTCACAAAACCACACAAAATACTTTGCACGCCTATTCTTTGGACTTTACACAACTACAAATAAATTAATGACACGTCCGGGAATGTTATCAAGTCGCGTCGATTTTGAATAAGGAGGTTCTTGTTAATGTTGTTTTAGCATAGTTGTTCTTATACATCTTCTTTAAGATTTTTTCCAGTACTTTGTTGTTATCATTTTTTCATAGAAACCGCAAGGAATGTCCACATCAAGCACATCAAACTGAGAAACTTGATTATCGCCAACGATTAGCAATGGTGCTAAATCAAAAGCATCAAGATATAATTTTCACTTGTCAGAAGGAATGTGTATCCTTCGATTTTATGAAAACGCTACGTTTATACTACCAAACCAGTTTCGATTATTACTTGATGAACAAAAATAAACTTCTTCAAGCAAAAGTTTTATCTTGGAAATACGAGAAATCCTAAATTAGTAGAATTATACGTTTTGTTCCTAATTAAATAATCCTTATTTCAAGTGTTACCGGGTTTTTTGTGAAAGTACCATGTTTAAATCTTAAGTTGTTGTCATATGTTTACTATATTGTGATTACATAAACATGCCTATTAAACAGATGTATAATATTCAAAGGGGACAACAATAGATATGGGGTGTAAAAAGCTTTATCTAGAATAGAACACTTGCAAATTGCATATGCAAAAAATGACTTAATGGTGTACCCGTGAATAATTCAAGGCGGTACAGGCTGAAATTTTATGTACAAAAAACACCAGCTGCCATAAGTCTTAAGGTACAATTTGACTATCATATCGCGCAAGAAAATTTGAATAGGAAGACAGGATTTTTGTCCCTCATGAATATTATGTCGCGCATATTTTGTCTCATTGCAAGTTGCACGTGGGACAAAATTGCTTGTTTTTATATTTTGCACTTGAGTCAAATTCTGCACGGGGGCAATTTTAAATGTGGAAAAAATTCACAAATTTTCTTGTCCAAGAAAAAAAAATTCCAAGCACAACAGCAGTCACAATTATGCCTTAATTTTGTGACAGCTGGCGTTATTGTATAGGTTGATGGCTCAACATATACATTTATGTACTTTTGTACTATTTGTACAAAAGTACATCACTTAATCGTTTGTTGCACATGCAATTTGCAAGTGTTTCATCAAGTCCCGCGGGTATGGCTTACCCTTTCAGATAGTTGTTCCATAAATATGTATATAGTTATCTCATATGCATTACGCTTGTCCATCATAAATAAGACAGTGCATTATATTTGTCGCTTAATATATTGTAGTTTTTTTGTAAAATTATCTGTCAATCAGCCGGTATTTGATGAAATGCACATACTTTTTTTAGATTTGTTTTGTCGTTTTGTTTTTTTTTTTTTGTGCCCCTCCACCCGCGCAGTGGTTCAGGAGGCAGCGTCCACTGTGGCCGGCCCGTTCTATGTGCTGTTTCTCTGTTACTCTGTCCAGAACACCAGGAAACGGCGCAGAAACAATCTAAGCGAGCCCTAAAACGATCATCGGCTGCTTTCCCGTCTTCTCGAGGAAGAGAGTACCTCCCAGGAAACACTAAAGGGAGCCCAAAATTCCATCTCATTATCAACGAATATGTGCGCGCCATTCAGAGGAAGAGGAGACACCTTGCAGCCGCTGAAGCTGCTTCTGGAAAAATGTAAAAAGAGAAGTTGAACTCGGGGCTGTCTGTGGATGCTGTAGTGGGAAAAGTGTAAGAAAATAGCCTCCTCAAGAAGTGAAATGTTTGAGTCGAATTGATATTGCTAATGGGGACAAGGCTTTTAAAGGAGGATCACTGCTTGGAAAAACCTCATCACCGCTGGATTTCGATGAAGTCTGGACTTAGTAATGGAGCAAAATAGAATTCTAGTGCCAGTAAGAAACTGGGCTATGGAGTAGGACGCGGATGAGCGGGTAGGATTGAGTCCACATCCCCTGTGAGGAATTTTTGTAATTGGGGAGAGATAGGAGGCAAGCAACCTGGGAGAACTGGAGGGAGAGTTTCTGGACAGGGTGGCAGGGATAGTGCCAACAACCATATCGGTCTAGTAGCTGGAAGTATCGTATTAGAGAGGGGGGGAAGGATATGGATTTTCAGAGGATGTGATTGGGTTCAAAGGGGAGGAGATGGAGGGTATTGAAAGGAAAGTTAGTAATAGGAGTGGTTTCCTTGATTTGGCAAAAGTTGCACCACGGAAAGGAGATATTAGCCAGGGAAACAAACGAACATTGGGGTTGAGAGAGTTTGGGTCAACCAGAAAGCAGTTAATTTGGGCCCAAACAATCAAGACAGTTTGTCGCCTTATATTTTGTCAGAGCTCAGGTCTTCCCCTAGTGTTAGCGATTTATCTGTATCAAACAAAGCCTGGGACTGGAGGTGGTGTTTAGCTGAACCCTCGTCTCCGGTTTTTCTGAGATTGAATGCAACGCAAAAACTGAAGGAGAACCGTCCCCTTTGCTGACTGATGGAAGAAACGTAGGTGATATTGATTATTTTGTTCAGTGACATGAAATATTTGAGAAATGTGGTATCAAGGAGGATAAGAATAAAAAAAGGAGGATTATTGATGGACTTTGAATAGCTATCCATTGGAGGATTAGGGGGCGATATCCCATTGCAGAAATTGTCTTCCAAATGACATTATACTTGTGTCAAACAGTGAGGCAGTAAGAAGTAAGAGTATTTTGCCTTTTCGGTCCTCCTCGGGCTGAAAAGATGGAACTGAACCAGTCACAACCAGGGGGAAGGGAGACAGTTATCAGAAAAACTTGCTCAGGTTTTAGAGTCCTCCAAAATAATTCCAACTACATTGTCCATCGCTATTGGTGTTCAACATTTTCTGGGCATTCGAAGTATTCTTTCTCATCACAGAGTTTTCTGGTTTTTAATCTTGACATCACGATTGGAAGGTGACCTTTCGGTTCTCCCTTTAAAAACACAAAACTCCAACTTTGACGGTTTAGTCAAAGACTTTTAGTGCCCAAAAAAATGTCTATCACAAATAGCGATGGGCAGTGTACCGTGAAGTCGTGAAGAGGAATGCTGATGTGGCATCATCCACCAAAAAGTCACCAACAGACAAGGTGTGTCCAATATCCCACCTGATTCTGACTCATAGTTCAAAAGCAGGCTTTTTAACTATATGGGACTTTTTTTGTTCCTGCGATACAAAATGGTTATGTATGCTTACATACAATATGGTAGCTTACCCAACGCTTCACAATATGACATCATCATTCGTCAGAGAACATCGAATGACATGTGCTGTAACGTCGCATATTCTTGAAAGGACAAATCAGCAGAAAATTCAACACTCGTTAAGGCGGCCGACAGAAAGAAAAATTGGGAGTTCCTGTCACTAATTGTAACTGTTGGATTCTCGTCCCATTCTTGTCTTTTGAATTGACGTGGAAAATTATTACTCAAAAACATACAATATGCTCAATTGTATGCATACATTTAAACTATGTTCCGTCTCCTTTTTATTCTAGTGAATGTCACATTTTGGCTTTATTTAGATTCTTTTGCATGTTAAATGTCTGTTCTGGGTTGTGCAGGAGTTGTGTTTGTTGTAATTTTTTGCAGAAGAACATGCTGGGATCAAGATTATGAAGCTCTGTGAAGCAATCTCAACAGCAGAGTCAGATCAGAAATGAGGTATATGTAATCCAGATTTATTGAGCTGCTTACCACTTCTGGCTGGAGGTTTAATCGAGATTGGCTTTTCTTGGTTCAACATTGCAATTGTTTGTTATTTGCTGCATTGTCCATTGCATTGCGTCCTTTGCATCGTGTATTCACTGTATTCACTTGATTGTCAGTTAAGCCGTCTTTGCCTAGCCTCTCTTCAATTGACGCTGCATTGTCGTGATGTTGTTTGACAGTAAACTCTCTTTGTAGTTGTTTTGGTCATTTGTGGAAACAAGTGTGCACTTGGTTAATGAGTGGTATTAAAGGAGTGTGTTCAAACTAGCCTCTTGTCAGTGACGATGGTCTCCTTCCATGGTATGTTCGCGATAATGGTCTCGTCTTTGATGGTCTGTTAAGTGTCCCTTACAATTTTTTTTTCATGCATTAATTGAGTAACTGGAGATGAATCGAAGTCATATCTTTGATGAATTTTGGACCGGCGGAACATGGTTGTTTTATGCATTAGATTAGCTACTCATGTTGATATTTGATAATTTTGCAGATGAATTCGCGCCTTACAGATTTGGTTTCACCTATTGAAGCGCAGAGGCACAGAAATAATGTCCTTATTTCAGTCAGTTATCATTTCAGCCAATGACGGAGATTGTAAGATTTTAAGTTCTTTCCACTGTTTGTTTTTTTATGCATTGTATCTGAGGATGTGATAATGTGGTTTTAAATGACCTGTAGTCTCTGGGGTTGCAAACAAACTTTTTTGAAACTGATAAACTGGAGCAGCATGAATAGAATAAGTTGTTGTACAAGTTTGGATGTGCTATATGTGGCTCTGATTGATTGTTTTTAAACGTTACCACTCTCTTCTAAAACGTGTCGTTAACTTTATAGCTGGGAAGTTCAAATGTTACATTATGTTATATTTTATAGTTCAAATGTTTGAAAACAATGGAAACGCTTTCTTATTATACACGTACGGGTACTGGTTTTTTTAGTATAATATTCCCATAGTAATAGAAAACCACATATAGTGTTACCATTGTTCTTGCACATTTGAATTATGGTTGGAAGTTTGGGCTTTGAAAGTGAAGCGGGTTCTCTGATGCATTTTTTAGTGAAGCGTCTTTGCAGTCCATTAGGGTATTCAGAACATCTCTTGTAAGGTTGATCTTGTAACTTGTGGTTATCTAGATTTAGTGGATAATCGTGAAGCTTGAAATTTTCTTGTAGCATTTTATTCAAAATAGTTGTTTTTCTGTTACTCTTCAGTTTTAAGTTAGCTTCTGCTTAAGTTTTTGTAACATTCTATTGAAAATATTTTGCTTCTCTTTACCATTTTGTTTGAAGTTTTTGCTAAGTTGTAATAATGTTTCTATTTTGAGTTTGTACCAAGTTGCTTTTGCAGTAGGGCAGTAGTTGTGGTTCCCCTATATCCATATTCATTCTGGGTTGGAACTGAAACAGTGTTGAGTTGCTTGCTCAGATGTCTAGCCTTGAAATCCCTTAAAACACCCTAAGAAACCGTGTCCTCATTACTTCTTTGCATTTTCCAGATCCGCCAAGAGAAGGCCGTACACCGCACTCTAAATGTGGTGAGCATGGAGGGAACGCGGAAATGCCTTGTGGCGAGCGTGGCAGCAAAGGGTCAGGGTGAGGAACGATCTTTGTTTATAGCTCTTAGAGAATGTTAGTTCTCTACCAAATGGATGTTCTTGTGGAGAGAGAGGAGAGGGAGATGGTTAGGGAGGGGGAGAAGAACAAGGGGGTAGAGGGAGGGGGAGAGGGGAGAGAGGGTGGGGAGGGGGAGAGGAGGGGGAGGGGGAGGGGAGTGCGGAGGGGACCTTGCTGTACACTATTAGCGGTTTTATTGAATCAGTGCATGCTCCCAGAACTCAAGGCATGTCTCAGCTTCTGAAATAGTGTACTATTTACTTATTTTGGTTGTTTAGTTATGTTGTTTGAGGCCAACTGCACCTTGTGTCGCTGTTTAGTGTTTACGTTTTTTCGCCACTTAAATCAACTTTTCTTCGTGCACAGCTGTCGGATTGTTAATCTGATGGTTTCCATGGGAAGGGAAGATATCGGGATTCTTAACTTCCGATTGGTGGTCCCTTATCGTAGATCAGACATGTGTGTACGAAGAAAAGCTGATGTAAGTGTCGAAAAAACACTAACGCTAATAGCGCTATGTGGTTTAGTGTGAGAGATGTTGAAGGGGAGGGCAGGAAGGGGTGATAGAATAGTGGTAAAAATCCTCTTAGCCTTCTAGATAGTATGGCATTTTTTCTTAAAGCTTCGATGCGAGTCGAGACGAGACTGTTTAAGTCTGTAGTAATTTGTTCAAGGCACAATAACTTGTCTAAGCCTTAATGTCTTGTTTAAGCTGTTAGTAATTTGTTTAGCCGTAATTTGTGCGAGTGGTTGAGAGTGAGAGAGAGTGTAGTAACTTGTTTTAACTGCAATAAGCTGTTTAAACCCTGATAACTTTTTTAAGGCGTAACAACTTTAAACCGTGATGTATTGTTTAAGCTCTAGTTTCCTCGTTTAATTTATAGTATCTTGTTCAAACCGGGATAACTTGTCTACACGGTATTAAGTTTTTTAAACCGTGATGACTTTGTTAAGCCGTAGTAACCTGTTTAAACTGTAACTTCTTGTTTAAACTGCGACAAATTGTGGCTGTTCAGATTCGAGAAGTTCTGCAAGAGGGCACCTCTTGGCAGCAAATTATAAAAAAATTGAAGCAGTCAACATATTCTAGCCAATTCATACCAGGGGGGGGTCTCTGTCAACCTATTTCAAGACAAAGAGGGACTAGCTCCTTTCAGGGAATTGGGGTGCATATGGGTAGTATTGTTTTGTGACCCAGTCAACTCAGAATCTAATTGGTAGTCTGCCTGTTTCAAGGAGAGGAGGCGGCAGTATCCAGAGATAGACATGTGTTTTAATCACGGTAGAGATGACTTGAGTCATTGTTGCAATGTTCTCATGTTATAAAAAATGCTTGTGTACTTCGTATAACTTTTGAGTGAAATCGAGGGAACAACGGCGTTATTTGCCCATCTAATCTTCTTCTCCCCTTCTTCTTTTGGAGGATCTGATGATGTAGCGTGTTGGTATGTCTGTGTGGTTTCCTTTATTTTCAATGTTTTACGAGGATTTCAGATGTTAATCGGTTCTCTTGGTTTATTGCTTGCATACAAATGTACGTACAACTGCCGACTTTCAGTTTTTGCGTCATCAAACAAAGTTAAATCGTATCTTTTGTTACAGTGCAAAATGAGTTTTTTTTACGGACAATAATAGGGGGAGCAAAACTGAGCGCACTGGCTTATACCTGTTAGCAGATGCTGATACATCCGCAATCATTGACGGTAATTCTGCTTTCTGACGTGATCAGTCGTATGTGATTTCCAACTCTTAGGATGCTCGTTGCGACAGGTGGCCCCCTACAATTGAGAAGTGTAGATGTCATCGTTCTCCAACGATGTTGGAACATTCGGAACTTTACAATGTTTTACTGTGAGAAATAGGAGGCCGATGCAGCACGCACACTGTTTTACCGTTCGATATGCACAAGACCCATGTATTATGGCCAGCAAAAAACTTCAGGGTTATAACCTCAGGGTGGAGTTGCACATCAATAGATAGCAAATTGAATGGGGACCAAAGTGGCTTGAACAGTTGAAAGTTTTGGAAAAAATAAGGTTTTTTTGGGAACTTGCATATCTACCCACCAAAATCGTTGAGGTCGACCCATAATCTAAGCCGTGTAAAAACGGACGTAATTACAAGTTTCAGCCAGTCGATGGGACCGTGCAATAGCCCCAGTTGTACCTAAGGAAAGAAAGGCACATCTCCATCATGATTTTACAAGCTATCTATACCGAAAAACAGATAAAAAAGGCAAAAACATACATAAATTATGTACTACAATGCTTTAAAAAAAAAAAAAGGACCGCGGTGTGTTATAAAATGTATATACGGTCAAAATAACTTATGGTGGGAATAATAGCAGGTCAAAAGTGAAATTAACAGGCGCGAAAAAGTACAGTAGCGATACATTCTTCCAGTTCGAAGCGACAAAACTTCATTTTTTAACCATGGTTAAGTTTAACGTCATCAGGTCATCATCACACCCTGCGACGCATCTTCAATTCTCCATCGTACATCATCCGCGTTCTGTGCTTGCTGCTGCCGTACAATACCGTACCGCGCATGACCTCGCTCTTCCGCACTTCTGTCGTTTCCCTTGCCGTACTATTCCGTACCGCGTACGCGATGCCGAGCTTGCTGCAGAGATCCGAGGGATATTCCGCCACGCGCTCCGCCCGATGATATTTTTGGCGAGACGCCCCGCGCTCCGGAGTGAAGAGAGAGTGGGAGGATTAGGAAGCGCCGTACTATCTCGCCGTGGCTGCTTCGGCAGTGATTCTAGCAGTCGGTCTTTCCTCGAGCCCGAGTACCGGCTTAGTTGGTTGGGCTCATGGGGAGTTTGAGAGTTGAAAGTCGTACGCTCGAAACATTGTTTTTATCCGTGAATGACCAAGATTGAAAATGTATATCTTTTTATTTCTTGTCCATTACAAGCTTAATTTATGAGCTTGAGTTTGAGAGTCTCTTGTCATGTGAATAAAAAATAACAATTTCGACTTTTGTTAACATTTTAAACATTGTTCTTGTTCTTTTGGAACTTGTTGTGCGGGCATGTCTGTGTACCGTGGATCTTTACATGTGATCTTGAATGCAAAAAAAATGATGGGGGTTTCAATAATCATTTACTTGCTATAAAATCACTGTATAATCAAAATCATTTAGGGTTATGTATTCATCTATTGTTACAAATTGTGATTTTTCAACCCTTTTCTAAGCTTTGCAGTTGCGAGGAAATTTCAGTTGCGGCTCCGCTTTCTCAGTATACGAGTATGAGTATCTTGTTCCCGTTTCAACTTCGAACTCGACTACCTTTACTTTGTGTTATGGTGATCCATATGACTGCAATTGAGGTAAATTGTGAAATCTTGAGGAATTTCGCTTTATTTTAATTTCCATGAAGTAGCTTTTTTTGCTAAAGTTTTGCATTATCTTTCGATGTCAGGATCCCTGGTGAGATTTGGTTCGCCGAGTAAATTTCCATGATTTTGGAGTGGATTTTTTGCATTGATGTATATCATGTCGAACAATTCGAAACGATCTTATTCTTCTCATCTCTATTAATTCAATCACTATGTATTAGAATTGCAGATAACTCCTCTGCACCCTTTCCCCCCGAGCCTTCTTGTTGCTTTTTACCGTCAACGGGTATCAGTAGCTCTTCAACGAGCGCAAGCTGCGGCCCTTCTACGGCGGAGCACGGTGGCGGATGACAGGCGCGGCCTCCCAGATCTTCCACCCCGAGGCAAATGCGATGCCGAGCATTTTGCGGAGATCTGGGGGAGTGCTCCGCCACGCGCTTCGCCTGAGGGCCGGCGAAGAGCCGGCGCGGAATTGGTGGAGGCCCGGCACGTGCGAGCCTACAGGCGATATTTTTGGCGAGACGCCCCGGGCTCCTGGAGTGAAGAGAGAGTGGGAGGATTAGGAAGCGCCGTACTATCTCGCCATGGCTGCTTCTACAGTGATTCTCGCAGTCGGTCTTTCCTCGAGCCCGAGCGCCAGCTTAGTTGGTTGGGCACACGGAGAATTTGAGAATTGAAAGTCGTACGCTCAAAACATTGTTTTTATCCTTGAATGACCAAGATTAAAAATGTATATTTTTTATTTTTTGTCCATCGCAAGTTTAATTTATGAGCTTGAGTTTGAGAGTCTCTTGTCATGTGAATAAAAAATAACAATTTTGAATTTTGTTAACATTTTGAACATTGAGCTTGTTCTTTTGGAACTTGTTGTGCAGCATTTTTGTGTACCGTGGATCTTTACATGTGATCTTGACTGCAAAAAAAATGATGCGAGTTTCAATGATCATTTACTTGCTATTAAATCATTGTTTAATCAAAATCATTCAGGGTTATATATTCATCTTTTGTTACAAATTGTGATTTTTCAACCCTTTTCTAAGCTTTGCATTTGCGAGGAAATTTCAGTTGCGGCTCCTCTTTCTCAGCATATGAGTATGAGTATCTTGTTCCGGTTTCAGTTTCGAACTCGACTACCTTTACTTTGTGTTATGGTGATCCATATGACTGCAATTGACATAAATTGTGAAATCTTGAGGAATTTCGCTTTATTTTCATTTCCATGAAGTAAATTTTTTTGCTAAAGTTCTACATTATCTTGCATTATCTTTCAATGTCAAGATCCCTGGTGAGATTTGGTTCGCCGAGTAAATTTCCATGATTTTGGAGTGGATTTTTGCATTGATGTATATCATGTCAAACAACTCGAAACGATCTTATTCTTCTCATCTCTATTAATTCAGTCAATATGTATTAGAATTGCGGATAACTCCTCTACACCCTTTTCCTAATACCACGAACTTACAGCATCAAAATACGCGCTATCAACATATCTACGCCAAAATGTTGGATGACTGACATCAATATGTACTCCAATGTGATACTAGGGTCGAGACAACACCAATTCTTACTTCAACAAATATATGGTTGTTCGAACATTTGCCGTCGACATCAGTCTCAAATCGCAGGAACAAAAATAGCCCTAAGACTTCCTCCAGTCCGAAATTTGTCGCAGTTGAACACGCATAAGAACAAACTACTAATAGTCAACCAAACGTAAGTATACACGTGAGAGTCAATCAATAGTAAACGTACACTTGTCCACAAGTACGATGCTGTACACACACAAATTAAACTGTCAAAACTCTAAATGACTCCTTATATTGAAACTGTCGTAATCAACACGAATTCATTAATACGCATAAGGGTCAAGTTCCATCAGTCGAAAAAGTGAGGTAGTTTACAGAAATCTGCGACTCTTCGTACTAAACCGTACCGCTTATTTTTTTTTATACAAAAACCAACATTACAAAGAATCTCGCCAATACTCTCCGAAAATCTTGGAGGTAATACTGGTCGTCGGATGTTCATCCGCGAAGCGTTCGCTTCATTTTTCTCTGTAGCTGCCAACGTACTTGTAAGAGGTGGGTTGGCAGGTACATAAAAAAATTAATAGTGACACGCTGGACGAAAAAACTACGTGTCACGATGGAAAACCAACGAAAATTGACGAAATTTGTACATGGTATGTACTTTTCAAAATGCAACTGAAAATTAAAAAAGTAATATCGAAACTGTCCTTCGTCGCGCAATTTTTTTCGTCACACTATTTCCAGCGAAGGATTTTTGTCATGTTCGAAAACATGAACCCTAAAAAATGAGCTGCAGAAAGTACAAAATTTATGTCGTTTTATGACTTGTTACGCAGGTACATGGTATGAAAGTGAAGATTTGAAGTAAAATTTGTCGGTTTGAAGATTTTTAAAAGATTTTATATATATCCGATCAACACCCACGTGGTGCCCCTCAATGGATAACACGTGGATTACAGACTGTACGTGATTGAACATCGACTCAATTAACCCGGCCCGTAGAGTTAGCCCTACGATTACAAACTCTACATGATGGAACATCGACTTAATTAACCCGACCCGTAGAGTTAGCCCTACGATTACAGAAACGACAGATGGAACTTGACCCTAAGACAAAAAAATGTTGCTACAAATATTTACACCGACACCAGATCTTATGACGATTTATAATATCCGATCTTCACTCACGTGGTACCGCTGTCATTGGAACGATTTATAATATCCGATCTTCACTCACGTGGTACCGCTGTCATTGGAAAAGTCAAAACTAAAAAACTGGCTCATATCTACATACGCATGTTTCGGTAGGCTCTCATTACGCATTAATATTTCAACCGGGATAACGCCGAACGTGAACATTGTGACGTTTTACAGGGACACGAGCCTTGTTTGCATCAAAGTTCAAAAGTAGGTGAAAGTAGGCCCATACAATATGCCTACTGTATGTAAAACATATAATATGACCTAAGACCCATATTGTATGTGTCGCAAAATGAAAAAAAATAGTAACAGAGTTGAGTTGCACATCGATCGATAGAGAATTAAACGTCATGTCTAAATTTTGAAAAACATTCGGACAAAAAAAAAAGATCTGTGAGTTTTGAGGTATTTTTTATTTAAA
>JBBHKE010002461.1:22152-35008 GCA_037447655.1 Zygnema cylindricum | reverse complement strand
CAAGTAAGCAAAAAGAAAGCGATAAGAAAGCGATTGAAAACTGAAACGAATGAGTAAAGAGGGGAGGGAAATTTATTATTTAAATCATAATTATGTTTTTAAAAACATGTTATAGAAATATCAAATTTTATATATTTAAACATTAAAACAAAAAGTCATTTTCAAAAACATGTAAACATATTCGATCTTTTTCTCGTCTTTATGACTTAGTATTAAATCTGAGTACGCTTTTCTGTGGCGACGAGCTCAATTTTCCTTGTCAACGCCTTTTATTTTACACTTATTTTGTACGACTATACAAAATAATGACCAATTTTGGTACAGACTAACACATTTCGTACGTTGCACATTTTAAAAATAGTCAAAATTATAGAGACGAAGCAACATCTTTTCTCCGTACACACATGTCGGATTGTGGATCTGACGGTTGCGATTGAAAGGTACCATTCCCAGGTTACGAATGGCGGTCTCAAATTGAAAATCGGGCAAGTGTGTGTGGAGAAAAGATGTTTTGAGTGGCAACATAATTGTTAACGTTAATTACGATTCACGGTTTGTAACGGGCTAACGGCTAAGGTAGAACAATGTTTCAGAGGATAAAGTACGAATTGAAACTGTTGCACTACAGTACACCGTGTATCGCTATTAGTGTTAATATTTTTTGTGAATTAATCATGACAATGACTGTTTTGGTTGCGCACAGTCACTTACGTCATTTTGTCAAAAATTGTACGTTTGAAGTACATATTGTTACAAGTAAAGTACCGTTGAATACAAATTTGACGGTGAATCGGTTGGACAACTTTGACTTTCAAAATATTGTTTCAACCGCTTAAAATTTTGCCACGCTTGCGGACGTCGACCGTCATAATAAAATTAGCAATTCAAACGGCCGGCGAACGTTTACGGTAACAAAACTGCGGCAACCACATGTAAATTAAAGTGTTGCAGACAGTCACTTTTTGTCTTTATGTGAGCTCCACGGTGAGAGCACTTAGCCGCAAAATTGAAATTTAATCGTCTAAGCGTTACATTGAACTTAGACGCAAATTGAAACGAAACCTCTTTAAACTAAACTGAACTACTGTAAGTTTTGTACGGAAATATTAAAACGCACGAAACGAAATTTTGCTGTCAATGTAAGAATGTTGATTCGTAGATAGTGTGGCTCGATATCGTCGCGCGTGACGATGCGCATTTTTTTCATTTAATTTCAATTGATATTTTACGCCGGTGCGTTTTATTATAGTGTACAAAGGTTATTTCGTTTCGTGCGTTTTAATATTTACGTACAAGACTTATAATACTTTAGTTTAAAGAGGTTCGTTTCACTTTGCGTCTAAGTTCAATGTAACACTTAGACGATTAAATTTCAATTTTGCGGCTAAGTGCTCTCACCGTGGAGCTCACGTAAAGACAAAAAGTGAGTGTCTGCAACACTTTAATTTACATGTGGTTGCCGCAGTTTTGTTACCTTAAACGTTCGCCGGCCTTGTGAATTGCTAATATTATTATGACGGTCGACGTCCGCAAGCGCAACAAAGTTTTAAGCGGTTGAAACAATATTTTGAAAGTCAAAGTTGTCCAACCGATTGACCGTCAAATTTGTACTCAACGGTACTTTACTTCTACCAATGTGTACTTCAAACGTACATTTTTTGACAAAATGACGTAAGTGACTGTGCGCAACCAAAACAGTCACTGTCATGATCAATTCCCTATTTTTTTGCCACTTAAAACATCTTTTCTCTATACACACTTGCCCGATATTCAATTTGAGACCGCCAATCGGAAGTTGAGAATTTTACATTTCAATCAAAACTGTCAGATCCACAATCCAACATCTATGTACGGAGAAAAGATGTTTTAAGAGACGAAAAAAGCATTAGCCCTAATAGCAATACACGGTGTAGTGTACTGTAGTATAATGGGTTTACTGCTTTCTATAAATAACACGTTTTGAAATTATGGTTACGATATTGGTTACAATATTGCATACGGAATAGTTTAGCTCACCACATTTTAATAACATTTTATAATATTTAAATAGCCGCGTATAATATGCGTATAATACGGTGTGCACTTTACACAATACACCACAGTTGTTCAAACCGCATTTTACGCACGATTCAAACGCGCGAATTATACGTAAGTTACGCATTGAACGATTTGAAAAAATCGTTAAAATCGTTAATGATTTTGTATCCGTACTATTCCGTATATGCAAAAAAATTGAATTTTACATGTACCGCATTTTGTACATTTCCCGTTAAATGAGCGCTAAACAATTGTTTGTATTTGAATAGTTATCACACTCCATGTGTGTATTGGAATTTTCACATCAACGGGTTATGGACGATTGCCAGGCTACGACGACAGTCTATAGGAGGGCTAGGTTCAAAACGTGGCTAACGTCACCTTTTTGGCAGTTTCACTGACCACTTCCGTGGCGTCGGTAATGGCGGCTTCCTTGAAGATTTGTTTTCATGGCGGCTTCTCTAAAAAAAAAATGAAGAAGACGATCGTACATAATTCAAACTTACCGCGCTCAAATGGTGCAAAACTGCAACGTCTCCTTTCGTAAAAGTTCGTACATTTTTGGTAAAATTCCGTACATTTCCCGTAAAAAACCGTAAAGTTTCCGTAAATTTGTCGCTCAATCTACCGAACAGAAAGTGCTCCACGTTTTTCTCAAAAGTCACGAATTATACGTATAAATCGAACATATATATATACACACACATATATATATATATATACACATATAAATATATATATACACCTATAAATATATATATACACATATATATTTATGTATATATATATATAAATTTGTATATATATATATATATATATGTATATATATATATATATATGAATATATATATGTATATATATGCATATATATGTATATATATGTATATGTATATATATGTGTATATATTTGTGTATATATATATGTATATATATACATATATATATATATATACATATATATATATACATATATATATATATATACATATATATATATACATATATATATATATATATATATACATATATATATATATACATATATATATATATATACATATATATATATATACATATATATATATATATATACATATATATATATATACATATATATATATATATACATATATATATATATACATACATATATATATATATATACATATATATATATATATATATATATATATATATATATATATATACATATATTTATATATGAAAATATATATATACATATATATATACATGTATATATATAGAAAGATGTTCATGTCGATGTAGATATATAGGTATAGGTATATAAATAAATATATTTTTTTATATTATGTTTTTTTTTTTAAATATATATAGTAATATATGTGACTAAATCTTCAAAAACAACAATATGTTGGCTTTGCGATAGGCAGGTTTAGTAGATGACATCAATAAGTTTACAGTTTTTAGTATCGAAACGGTAACACAATACATAGTGTGATTATTTTTTTCGTCGGATTGACTCAAATGAACGCTTCCAATTCGCTGAAATTTCTACCCCTTTAACCGCACTAACTAGGTCTAAAACTTAATAGAAACCTCCCACTTAGGGTGAAGTTCTATCATACGTTTTCTGTAATTGTACGGCAAACTCTACAAACTCGGTTGGTTGAGAGTGAGGTTCCACGAGGGAAAAAATGTTGTTTTTTACTGAAAGCCGTAATGTTTCGTACAGTGCCGTACCAAAAAAAAACAATTGTCAGAAAAAACAAGGCTTCTGAACGAAGAATTCCCTTCTCCACGTATATGGTCGTAAACGTGGACCGTCGGATGCATAATCGGATACGCCATCGTCTGACACTTTCTGTTTGCAACAAGTGACCCAGAGTTGGTCAATTCTTAGCGTCTGAACAAATAGCATCGTGCCTCGTGGAAAAGTGCACAAATATCCATGACGACCCCGCGACCATGTGGGTACACGTTGCATATGACATGTGCCTTCCGCCAGGGAGGACGGAGGCCACTGGAAGCCGTAAGAAAATCTTTGACGGAGGATATTGTTTCACGTTTCTGTTGCCATCCACGAACCTTTATGATATTTTCGTACGCTTTTACACATCTTAAGTTTCGTCCGCCTGTACAGATTTTATTCAATACGTCGTACGAGTCACTTTTTACCTTCGCTGGTACAAATATGTGGTCACAATTTGCTGTCAAATATTCTTTGAAGATTACCAAAATCGTATTCTTATATTACGTGGTCTAATCAAAGTGTGCCACGCAATAGATTACTGACCCGACACAATTGAACGGTCGCTTTAGTAAACAATTTTTTGATGTTTACAAAGACTGCCTAATAGAAAAACGCTATGAGTAGATGTTCCATCATGTAGAGTCTGTAAGCCACGTGTTCTAAATTGACTAGCGTCACGCAAGCTACGATCTGATATTGAATATCTTTCAGATTTTTAGCACTGACAAACTTAACTTCAAACTTTGACTTGCGTACCATGTACCTGCGTACGAAGTAATCATACGAAAAAACTTTTATACTTTTTGCAGACGCTAGTCTGTACGCTAGCTCATTTTTTAGGGTTTCACTTTTCGAACATAACGAAAGTCCTTTGAGAGAAATAGTGTGATGAACAAAAGTTAACGAAAATTGCGTGACGAGGGAATGTTACAAAATTCGTTTTTAATTTCGGTTGTATTTTGAAGACCGCGTGTCATGTCCAAATCTTAAGATTTTTTGTTGGTTTTCCATCATGACACGTAGCTTGATTGTCCAGCGTGTCACGTTTTTTTTTTCTGTATCTGCCAACCCACCTCCTCGACGTGGGTTAACACTTATAGAAAAGAATGAAGCTTACTCCTCGCAGATGAACATCCGACGGCTAGTATTACCTCCAAGACCTTTGGAGAGTATCGGCAAGATTCTCTGTAATGTTGTTTTTCGTATAAAAACAAAATAGGCGCTAAGATTTGGTACGGATGGTCGCGAATTTTTGTAAACTACGCCACTTTTCGCCTAATGGAACGTCACCCTTAATTAGCAATTTCGATTCCGAATCTCATGATGTTATTCCCGAGGACAAATGTCCATTGAAACGGAGAACCTGCGTTAGTTTTGTCGTATGTAACAATGACTCAAGTAAAGTAACAGTAGTACAATTCTATTGGTCGGATTTTTTTCTTTTGAGCGGAAAAGTTTCTCGCCATCCGTTACACTGCGAATTGTAATTAGAGTAAATAATGCTAATTTGGTCGCCCTAAATTTCGACTCACGTTAAATAGAGTAAATGATTCTAAATTTTTCATTATACTATTTAAGGTACTTTTTGAATGAGCGTTAATAACTCTAAGAGAGTATCGTTTTAAATAGTGTGGCGTACGGTCGTTGTCTGACCGTGCAAAATTGTACTTTATTAAGTAAAAAAGTAAAATTGTACTTTATTAAGTAAAAAAGTAAAAATATTGATTTAATATAGGTTGTTATCATGTAACTGCGTTTTAACAAACCACGTAGTGCAAACGTCATAGTGACGATAAACTGTTCGTTTTGTCAGATTCTGTACGAATACCTAATTTATATTAGAGATATTCAGCGCGTCAAATTAGAATACTTAAATAAATTAGCGTAAATTCCTTTTTGAAAAAGTTCTATCACACAAATTAGAGTTCATAACTCTGATTATTTTTTTCTCTTTTTTTACTCTAATTACGATTTGCGGTGTAGCTTTTAAAGCTAAGCTTCATTTCCGAAACCCTAAATATAGAATATGTATTATAAGGGTGGCGTTCCATCAGACGAAAAGTGAGGTTGTTTACAGAAATCCGGACCTATCCGTACCACGCTGTACCTCTTATTTTGTTTTTAAACGCGAACAACATTACAGAGAATCTTGCCAATATTCTCCAAAGGTCTGGGAGGTAACAATGACGTTGGATGTTTTTCGCGAAGCATTCGCTTCGAAAGTTTCTGTAAATGGTGATGGAATAGGAGGTACATCACCATTTACATAAAAAATTGAGCCCCGACACGTTGGATAATGAATGCACGTGTCACGACGGCAAACCAACAGAAATCGAAAAATTTCGCACATGATATATGCATTCAAAAATTCAACGGAAATCACGAAATTGATCTCGTAACGAGCTTTCGTCGCGCTATTTTTGTTACAGGCCATTCGTCACACTATTTGTGGAAGCGCTCATTCGTCACGCGAAAAAGCAGAAACCCTAAAAATAATGAACTACACCGCCAATCGTTATTAGCGTGTAAGTTTTTTTAGCTTATACGAATAATTAGCGTGGTTTACGCTAATTGGGAATTTGGAAATTTTCGAAGAAATCGTCTATTCTAGTTAGGAAGTAGGGTTTTTTTAAATAGTGTGGATAACTCTATTTGAGAATAAAAAAAATAAAAAGCGGGACGGAATTAGCGTACACAACGCTAATAACGATTGGCGTTGTAGCATCTGACAAGCGTTGCAAATAATGAGCTGGCATCTGAAAAGCGTTTGCAAAGAGTACAAAATTTGTGTGGTACGATGCCCTGGTCCGCAACATGGTATGCAAATGACGATTTTGAGTTGACGTTGGTCGGTGTAAATAATATTTGACGATTTTCAATATATGATCTTATCTTACGTGGTACCACTCATTTCCGAGCACGTGGATTACAGACTCTGCGCGAGAGAACAGCGTTCAAAGTGTAGCATTCTGTAATGTTGTTCGTACGATTACAGAATTTCCTGATGGAACGCCACCCTAAGTTGCCCTTATGAACTATTTAGTCGGTTTGAACGTATAATACGGGGAAAAATGCGGTGATTTTTTGTATTATATGGTTAAAAACTTGGAACCTTCTGGATTCTGGAAAAAGGAAAAAGTCCTTTTTGAGTGGTTGAGCACTGTACCGTAGCAATTGTTTGACTACGGAAGACGACAAAATATATGACGTGCGACCAGAAGATTGACCAACTGACAATTGACGCCGACAAAATAGTGCGGAAATTGTCAAGATCTCCAAAGTCACGCTTTCTTTGTGATCATTGAATAAAATTTGTCGCATTTTTCAGAACAAGAACGGAAGTCTTTGTTTTTGTCGTCTTATAAAACGACAAATGCCATTGGGGACGCTGTGCTACAAACCCCGTGACCACTAAACGTTAAACCTTACGGAAGCTTAAGGCTGCTACTGTACTTTTTCGTACCATAAAATATATTATAGTACAGTTTTTTGTTTTACAAGTCGTTTTAATTTTAGAAGCGATTTTAAATGATTCGCAATTATAGTGTCTCGAAACTTTGGTCCACACGTGCGAAGGTTTCACGGGCAGTTTGCCATAAATATTTGGACGGTGGAAAATTTTCGTTGAACTTTCGTACGACATATCGTACTTTTTGAACCTGAAACTTCAAATACGTTTTATTAATATATTTGGTCGCAATTAGTCTCACCTAAAAGTCTACTACAGAAAAGAAAAATAAATATTGTACTATTTTCACATACAATTTTTGACTTTCATTATTTCAGCTTGACTATCCGTACCACGGTCCACAACTTTCCTCCATGACACGTGGCTATCAAACCATACGTGGCAGCTTGTCCCCAGAAACGACAATATGGGCCATTACGCACATCTATGAATAATCGAACAAATCAATGATGGTAGATCTCACGCGTCAACCTCCACTACCGACAAACTAAATGATGACACGTAGATTTTGTCGGCGAAAGACGTCAGATAGCGAGACGTCGACAAGACAAAATCGTCAACCTGAGCTACGAACCTCTGTACGGATTTTCAAAATTCTGTAAGTATTTTTTTAATTCTGTTCTTCATGTTCTTAATTATGTACGGATTTTCTCCAGGTCGCAGGCTCTTCCCTTCTGCGCTGTAATCAAGGTCTTCTGTCCGTACGATACATTTGTCAGTATCCGGCACTCAGATTCTGTCAGGATCTCTAGTGTTTACGAATCTCCACTCTCTCAAATGCACTTACATTGCACATACGACAAATTATTCGTACGGTCTGACAAAAAAATCCAGACGCGTCAAACGGAGCTTCTTTATTAAGATCAGCTGTCCATAGGAAAAAGCCATTTATATTTTGTCTTTAGGTTCTCCGGGATTTGCGGAATTACAGACTGGTCCAGAGGATTGAAAGATTACGGTTCAGGTGAAAGTAACAGAGACTATTTTGGACTGTTCTTAGGGGAAATTTTGGAATTTTCTGTCGTAACATACTACACCGTGAATCGTTATTAGACTATAGAAATTATTAGTATCAATAATAAATTAGTGTCATTGATGCTAATTTGTGTATCAATACCATCGTCAAAAAAATGTTTAATTGTAATTTCTCGTTAACGCTGATTTAGGTGTACAGGATCCGCCGTCATGACATACACGTTAAAACAGGTAGAAGTACAAAATCTGACAATCCGTACCACGTCTCGTCCTTCCATTGTAACGAATCCACAATTCTAATTTAGGTTTGCGGATGAACAATCATTACGCCGTTCATACTTCTACACTAAAATAGGTACGAGTTAATTCTAAGTGAAGTTCTGTATGTAGCCGACATAAGTAAACAACAATTTTCGTACAATTTTCGGTAATGAAGTACAATGATGTACGAACAACCACCCTTCGTACACCACACTATTCAATACTTATGTACGGCGACACCATTGACGCTAATTCACAAGAACCGTAATTAACGTCACGGATAAATTAGAATCAGTCACTGTATTTCGGGTATCCATGTCAAAATTTTGGGGCGCCGATATAGAGTACATAAGTCTAATGACGATTCGCGGTGTACACCTTGAATCGCTATTAGGGTTTAATATATTTTTTTGTTCGCCACTTAAAACATCTTTTCTCCGTAGACACTTGTCCGATTTTTATTGTGAGACAGCCAATCGGAAGCTGAGAATCTTACCTTTCAATCGCAGCCGTTAGATCCACAATCCGACATCTATGTATGGAGAAAAGATGTTTAACTTTTAAGAGACGAAAAAAACATTAACCCTAATAGCGATACACGGTGTACAGCATGTCACGCTGTCGTACATCCTGTTAGGAAATCGTAACAAAAAACAATAAACTCTGTACGGAGAAGGCCAATAAGGACAAAAAGTGGCTAATTTTACGCACGATTTTAAAAGTACGATGAAAGGGCCAATAATAAACTCCCGAAAGACCAATGATTGGGGATAGCTGGGAGAAATATGATTAGCCTATTTTTATTTTACCTGTGTAAGCTTAAGTCCAAAATTTTAAAAAAGGCAAACTGCCCGTGAAAATTTGAAATTTCAGACACGTGTCAAATCTGGTGACAGAGCGTGTCACAGGTCGCCAAAAAACTGAAAAAGGTATTCGATTTTAGATTTTATTTTTTTTTGTAGTATGTTCGCATTAAAATTTCCGTTTTTTTATTCAACATGTACGGATTGAATATCTTACAAGAATAAGATCCTCCCTATTTTTTTTTTGTCGTATGTGAATAATATCTTTGTCTTATTAGACACTGCTCTGATTTAGCAGATGCCGCCACGTGGACATGATTTCCCATATAATAAAAACATTTTTTATTTCGTAGGGGCTATTAAACTCTTAAACTATTTTTCTTTTTTCTGATGGAAACAATCTCGCAATCATGATTTCCCTCTTCTCCACTACACGACAAAAATGTCAAGATTTTCTTTTCTTCAGCTTAAATCCGTACATCCACAATTATTGGCAGCAAGAATCACGACCAATCACAGGCCAGGGATTCGAATCCCAATAATTGGAAGACCAAAAAAGACCATCTTTTGCAACAAGACGGATCAATAACTCCTGCCACGTGTCCCCAAAATATTTTTGTCGTGTAGTGCCAGATTCCCCTCCACCAGATACATTCCGTACAAGGAACTTAAAAACTTGACAATTTTGGACCTTCTGTCGGGTACACACGCTCGTACTTCCAGTCAACTCAAGTAGGACAACATTTGTTTGTCGTATATGGGAGCGGCTTTTTCGCGTAAAGAATCCCGCAACTTTTTTTGTTTTTTCTGATCAACCGAACTTTGAGGTCACAACTGTAGAAATTCAGCAGAACCGCAAAACGACAAAAAAACAGCACGTTTTCATCCGTACATATCCTCTTACGAAACTCCTTTTTTGTCCATTTGTCGGTGTGACCAGATTTTTTAGTCTTCCCCCACTCGCGACAATAAATTTTGTCGTTTACTATAATCATTTGTTTTTTGTCGTTTAGTCCCCGCAAACCGCATATTGTTGGCTGTCCTTACAGTAGTCTTGGGGAAGTCGCTAAATATCCGTATTTTAGTACATTCCATCCTATAGTAGAATCCGTACAATCTATTTTCCACTGGGTGTACAAGAATTGTACGAAATATATCCACTGGACGTACGGATCTCGGAAATATTTGTCAAACCAGTACTCAAGTGGATGTACGGAAATGTACGGAAACGACGTTTCGGTCCTTCCTATTAAAGGCATCGACCGTCACTAAATGTCACAGTAGCTACAGTGCCCCACCCATAAATACCGCCTTAGCATCCTCCGATTTCAAACATAGGTTGTGTGCCACTTCTCTCTCTCTCTCTCCCTCTCCCTCTCCTCTCCCTCTCCCTCAGTTTTCTCTCATTATCTCCCTCCCTTCTTCATCTCCCCCAAGTGCGCGATCTCTTCCCTCTTCTCCTCTCCATTCTCCACCTTTTTTCTCTCTCTCTCTCGATCCCTCTCTCCCCTCTCTCCCTATGGCGCTTCCACGTGGCAGAAGATTGTCACTATCGAAGTTTCTGTACACGTGGCTTCTTTTGGTTATGCAAGCTGTTATATTTTTGTCGTGTTCCCAAGTCTCCGCCAGAGGTGCTCCGGTACGACGTCTTTTCTACTCTCTTACATGAGAAATAGTGTGCTTAGATTCCGTACATATTTGTTATTTGTCTTTTTGTGTTTTTGTCTTTTTATCCTTTTGTTTTCTTTTGATTAGAGAGGAGGGTGAGAGGGAGGGGGAAAAGTGAGAGAGGGGAGGGAAGGGAGAGAGGAATACTAACTTTTATTGTTAAATAAATGTTCCATACTACTATTGGGTCCAAGTTAACTGAAATACAAACACTATAAGTTGTTTCTTAACATGATTAGTACCACAAAACCAGACATCTCTCTTTAAACATGATTTGTATCCCAAAACAAACACAATACACCGTTTATTAACACGATTTATACCCAATTAAACTGTATTAAACAATTAAACTGTATTAACAATTAAACTGTTTTGTAAATCGCAGGGATCGAAAGCCGTCACGACGTGTTCGTACATGTGTACGACAAAGAATTTGGGTTCGAAAATCGCTGCAAAAACCGCTTTATCGGCGATAACTCCTTGCGCCAAAGTGACTCTCAAGTACTACAAGAGCAGTCGCAATATAATGTGCAGATACGACAAATCTATTTTGGACTTATGCAACGCGGGTGGAAACGTACCAAAGGGGAAAGTGGTTTGCCATCCACCCTAAAAAGGGAAGGAGGAGAGAAGGAAAGAAGGAAAGGAAAGGAGGAGAGAACAAGAGGAAGAGGAAGGAAGGGGGAAAGGAGAGAAGAAGGGAAGGAGGGAGGAGGGACAGAGGAGGGAGAGGAGAGAAGGAGGAGAGAAGGTGGGAGCAGGAGGGAAAGAGGAGGGAGGAGGAGGAGGAGGGACAGAGGAGGGAGAGGAGGGAGGAGGAAGGAAGGAGGGAAGGAGGGAAGGAGGAGGGAAGAGGGAGGGATAAAGGAGGGAGGAGGAAGAAGAAGATTGACTTATTATATGTCAAAAGAATTTGAAATACAAAATGTACCAAAAGGGATGCTGGTTTGTCTTGCACCCTAAAGAAGGGAAAGAGGAGAGAAAGAGGAGAAAGGAGGGAGGAGGAAAAAACTGAGGGAAAAGGAAGAGGGACAAGGATAAAGGTGGAAACATTGAAGATTAAACTAGGAAGATTACAATAAGGGAAAAGGAAACGGAAATAAAGGAAAAGCTGAAAGAGAATAAAACAAAACAGAAGATATATTACAAGAAGTATAAGTGAATAAGTTGGAAATAAATCGAATGGGTTTTTTTTAGAAAAGGGGTTAACAGTAGTTTTAGTGTTGAAAGAGAAGTCAACTTAATAGGGAGTAAAAGTATCTTTTAGCTTTTTTCTTTTAGATTTTTCTTTTTCTCTTTTTTTTTAACTTTAAGATTTCTGCAAGGTTTGAAATTTAGGAAAAATGTATTGCCTATAACTTAATTAGAAACTCTGCAATTTATCAAAAATCGCGGATTTAGAGATATTTAGATGTTAAACTATATATGAGACAAATAGTGTGGATCTGTAATTATAGTTTTTTTTTTGAAATTTAGTCTAAAATAATTTGTATCAAATTTCCTATTAGAGTTCTAATTAGATTTAGTAATTATATAAAAGTCAAAGTAGCTGGACATGTTTTATTTTCTTTGTCAAAAAATCGTCAAAATTTCATCCAAAAAAAAAAGGGGAGGGGGGGGAAGAGAAGGACCCTGGCTTTGTTTCTACTGTACCGAAATTATGCGCATAGTTACAAAAATACACATTTCTATATTTTAATCTTAAATATTAATTCTTCAATGAGTAAATCGCGTAGGAAATGTTTGAAAATTTCATTTGCTTTCTTTTGGCTAGCAACAATATTTTTAAAATGTTTTTTGTTATTTGAATTAAACAACACGAAATATTGTGCTTTTATTTAAAAAAATCTCAGAACACCAACAGATGTCCTTGAAATATATATTAGGATGCGCTAAATGAGTAACTTCTTA
>JBBHKE010002461.1:0-18173 GCA_037447655.1 Zygnema cylindricum | reverse complement strand
AGAGAGAGAGAGAGAGAGAGAGAGAGAGAGAGAGATTGAAAGAGAGTGAGAAAGATAAAGAGAGTGGGAGAACGGGAAGAGAGAGAGAGAGAGAGAGAGAGAGAGAGAGAGAGAGAGAGAGAGAGAGAGAGAGAGAGAGAGAGAGAGATTGAAAGAGAGTGAGAAAGATAAAGAGAGTGGGAGAACGGGAAGAGAGAGAGAGAGAGAGATTGAAAGAGAGTGTGAGAAAGATAAAGAGTGGGAGAACGGAGAGAGAGAGAGAGAGAGATAGAGGGAGAGAGAGAGAGAGAGAGAGAGAGAGAGAGAGGGAGAGAGAGTGAGGAGGAAAATTTTGTAAAGTGGCTTGACGTGTTGTATGAAAACAGTACGATATCAACCAGCGTGATTATCAAAGTAGTATTTGATATATTTAATACCCTACAAACCTTTCGTCTAAATTCCGCTACTACTTTGACTCTTAACACGCTACAAATGCACACCTGCTCGTAATTTTGACCTTGTTCATTCACATAAAACACCAGCTGCTAAGTGTTTTTAAATACAACTTTTTGTTTTGCGAATATGTTGTGGACGTCAATTAACTCAAAAAATCTAAATTGTAAACCTCTTAAGTACCCATTTACAAATAGTTCAATCCTTTTTTGTTGTTGCAAAATCTGTCTACTCTGTTGATGTGGATTCTATGCTTATTCCAATCCTATTTACTTTTTGATTTTGTAAAAGTCAACTTTTGTTGAGCATAAATGTTCTATATCTTCTTGCCGGGTGCGCACTAGCTTGTATGATTGTTGAAAACAAAGATATAATGCAAAAAAAAAACAACGTTCCGTAAAGCAATTTTTCTGTGCATAATTGTCAAATTTTCAATGAAAGACAGCCAATGGGAAAGCAAGAATCTAGCTTCCAATAATAGCAATTGGATAGACTATCCGACAACTGTGCACGAAGAAAATAGGTTTTAAGTGCGAAAATATCTTTTACACTGCTAACGATTATTGGTGTAGATAACTAAAAAGTTAGAGAAATATGATAGAAATGTACAGATCGGGTTAGTTACTTTATTTGTAAGATCTAAACGTTGACGGGGTACATTTTTGGTACCATGAAAATGATCATTGTGAAAACTAGATAACTTTCTTCTCTTCTACATAAGTGTCTTTCCACCAAAATTAAACAGACGAGTAACCGGACGTCGATTGTCTTGAACCAAAATAGTCGCCCCAATCCACGACACGAATCTCCATGAGAGTCCAATTTTTCGTTTGAATGAAACTTGAAGTCCCATACGCATGGTACCATCTAAAAACTTGAAAATTAGTTTAACAACCTCACAATAACCTTTCACCCAACAATATTTATTTTCGACCAGAAAGGCCTCTTTCAACTTCGAGAAACATGAGACGTCCAATCGCCTGTGTATGGAACGTCAACATACAGAAGACTTTTTGGTCTTCTCCTTTCCGCATGTAAGCCCTAACCTATTTTTATTTTTTCTTCACAATTTCTTGTATGTGTGAAATTGCATTGAAGTTTTTATCATTCTTCAACAGCTATTATGCTTGCATGATTTATTTTGGAATTTCTTCGAAAAAAATCTGTATTCTATATAAAAGTGAACTATTGGGGTAATTTTTTAATTTTATTTTTATTTTTCTCTGTCCGATTTCGTTTCCGTTTGTTTGAAAATTTGCTTTATTGAATTTTAAGTAAAATATAAATGGATTCAATTTCAAAAACATTATCTGTATGGTAGAGTTATAACTTTGTTATTGAACACGGGTTTCTTCACAGAAATTCAGAATTTCAAAGCATTTGAATCTAGCTGCAAAGGATGTTTGTCGTGCATATTTCAAAAATTTAGACAATTTGAGATTGGTACCCGCTTCAAGCATTAACTCCCAGCTTCAAATTTAAACCGTTTTAATTCATTTTTTTTGGCTTCCACAATATTGTCATTGTTTTAATTTAGAATTGTTCATTTGAGTTTCCCTTTTGACTCAACTAAACAGTCCACTTAAAATTGTTTACCATGATTTCAGTTCAAACATCAGAACTGTCAATTTGGACATTCTTTCTCTTCGTAAACAAGCATGTCAAAGAAAAATAAAAAGCAATTTCAAAATCGTTCAAGTACACAAGATAATGATATCTGAAAGCGCTACAGATCCTCATCCCAAATAATTTAATATCCCAGCCCACTTTAAGAACATGAACGATTTTTCATTACAAATCTGAAAAAACCTCCAACCCTCCCAATACTCTCTCATACTTCCCCACCCTTAACCTTACCCTCAATTTCTCACTTACCTATATCAACATGTAGCTCTATAAAAAACCCTTCCACCTGTCGTAGTTAACGATACACTGCAGTAACGTTCCACAAGGTTTTTCAGCGGATATGTAAGTCCCGTAAGTGATGCGTAATATGACGGACACCCGTTAACAACACCACCAGAACAAGTACCCAAAATAATTCCCCAAGGATGTAAAATAGGTCCCCCGCCCATCCCTCCTTCTACGGAAACTTCCTCGCAAAGAATGCTAGAAAAAAGTCCGTTGCAGCCAGTCACTTGAGCTTTATCCGCAACATCCAAAGTGAGTGCACTCCCACCGCCCGTGTTTGCGAGATAGCCGTAATTTGTTCTCAGAACCATAGACGGATGAGGAGAAGTCCATTTAAATTTTTTAGAAGTAAGTGGGCTATCCAAATAATAAACGGCAAGGTCATTCCCTACTTTAAGAGATTCTTCCCATTTACTGTGTTGCTGATAACAAACATAAACCGTGGCGTCACTCGCGTAGACAGCGAGCACACTGAAATCCGATGCTCCGTTCTGTCGAGCGGTAACTAAATACGGGCGTCCTGAACCGATATACCAGGCATTCGATACGGTGTCGTATACACAATTGGCCGCCGTCATAACCACTCGTGACGAAAGTAACGCTCCGGAACACCAGGCGACCCAACCGCCATTATTCCAGACTCTTAAAGAGACAACTGCGGAAGAAATGACAGAATCTTCAAAAGTATTCACAACTACAGAAGGGGGAGTTCCCACATTGCATCCGAAAAGTTCGCCTTTGTTGTTTAATATTGCCCGTCTGGTTGGCATGGAGCGAATGTCGACCTCCGTTTGTCAAAACTAGTGTGGAGGGGATCCCGGGGGAGGGTATGGTCCTGAAACCGATAATAGTGTTGATCTTGGCGCGATCTTGCCATAGCTTCGATTTTTGGTAATCGATTTTGATTTTGACTGAGAAAGAGAAATAGTGAGGGGATTTTCCAGCGACTCGCGACGATAGGATTGGCGGCATTTACGAGTGCAGAGAGAAAAAATCGAATTAAAACCGGTAATAGAATGGATCTTGTTAAGATTTCAATGTGTAAATTCAGTTCAGTTTTGTGTTCAGTTTGTGTTTATGCTAAATTAATGATCAGTTGAAGTCGGCAGTTATGTTTTTTCCCGGAACATCCTGTTTAGTCTGAGTGTCGAGAGAGGGAGAGCGAGAGGGCGACCGAACAAAGTTTGTAGAATACGGCTGAGCCCTCCAACATATATACATTTTCTCCGACCTTATATTTCATCTACGTCACTTTTTTGCTTCGGCTAAGGTTGGGGAACACGCTGTACTTGATTCGAAGTACTGTACGGTTATCTTCTTGCACAGATGGCGGGTGACGTGACGTCGTGTCACAAACTGTCGGTCGGAATGGGCCTCAAGTTCGTCCTTTCATTTGCGTGGTTCACACTTGGAAAAATGGGAAAACGATGTCATAAATTTTGGGATCCGTACGCCAAATTTCATAAAATGACAAAAAACGCGGCGGTGACGGTTGGGACGGTAGGTTTCGACCGTTTTGGAGCGTAGCGGCGTAAAAAAAATGCAGTTTTAAGCATCAAAACTTGACAGCTGCGAATACCGAACAGCAACTGCCGTCCGCCATCGGACATCATGTTCGGAATGCACTTTTTCGTTTTTGAAGAATTACAAAACGAAGCGCACGGACGTGAACCCTACAAGATATTATTACCTCGCAAACTTGTGAACAAACTAGACGACCAATCAGGTAAGAGAACATGTAATGTAAAAAAAAAAAAAACACCAATGGAAAAAAAAAAAAAACCTTTTTCCCACTCTCTGCTGGTACTGCTCCTCTCTTCCTCTGCTCCTCTCTTCCTATACTGCAAAGCAAATCGTTTTTGGATCCCGATTTTTACGTAGAAGGTTATTTGTACTTTCGATTCCCTAAAGGAATCTTCCTTTTCCATACTATTCGTGGTTAAGCTCAATTTTTCCATTATTTCTCTAAGTCCGGGTGGTCTCTGTCTATCTGGGTTCGCAAGTAAAGCTTAGTAAAGCTTACATAACAAATAGTTTTACTGTGGTTTTGGTTTTTTTTTTCACCAATTAGATGTGGTAAGAAGAGAAAGGAAAAATGACACATTAAAAAAGGAAAGAGTTTTCATACCGTTTCAGTGTGGCTTTGTTGGCTAAATTTTAACTAAGTTATGTTTTCGGTTCTTTGTTTTATATTTGAGAGCAAGGAAACTCACCAAATTAGGTGTGGTAAAAAACCCTTTAGTATTGCAACTCTTTAGTAATGGTTAGTATTGCACGATCTAAAAATGTCCTAATGCTAATTATACAGACAAAGAACTGTACTAGAACTGTACTGGTACAACTGTATTGGTACAGAGATGTGCCTGCACTAGTTATACATAATAATATCTGTTCTAATTATACAGACTAATAACTGTACTAAAACTCATTATAGAGAACTAATTATAGTAGTAATATTGATTATACATACTAATTACTGTACTAACACTACTTATACATGCTAAAAACTGTACTAATAGTACTACTAATTATACATACAAAAAACTGAATCAATACTAATCATACAAATAACTTTACAAACTGATTATATAATATTTGTCATAATACTAATTATACAATACTAATGACTGCACTGACACTCATTATATAGACTAACAACTTTACTCATACTAATTATGCAGACTTATAGCTGTAAAAACACTAGTTATACAAACTAGAACTGTGTTAAGACTAATTATACAAAGTAATAACCGTGTTAATACTAATTAAACACTATAAATAACTGTACCAGCCCTAATTATTGAGACTAATAACTGTATCAATACTAATTATACAGACTTTTAATTGTTTTAATACTAATTATACAAACTAATAACTCAACCAATATTGATTATACAAACTACTAACTATAAAACACTAATTATACATACTAAAAACTGTACTAATAATTATTATACAAATTCATAACTTTTGTGATTTGAAACACATTAATTTGCAATGGTTCTTTGTTTTTCTCTAAAGATCTTTGCGAGAAAGTTGACAATGTATTCTTTACATCATAAAATGCAGTAGTTTACCAGGGAGTCAAAAAAAAAACCTTACACAGAAGCACAGACATCAATGCCAATCACGATCTATTTCTAAAATAGAAAAATACTTTAGACTGATTGATCTACAGTACTAGTCAGCTGCATGACGTGTTTTTTTTCTGTACTTTTTTGCAAAAGTAGTATAACAAATGTATTTTTGAGTCTAACAGATGCATTTATGCTATTTTTTTGCGCGTTATTTTAATCACTACCTGTTTTCTAAGTCCTTTGTATAGTTTACATGATAAAATGGTGTGCAGTTTATGTTTATACGTTTATGTTTTGCTCTTTTGTGCCTGGTTGTAGTTGAGGTTTGTTTTTAGTGTTTTGCAGATTATAAATGAAAATATCACAATTTCACACAGTAAGTGTGAACTTTGAATCCATGTCTTTTCTTCAAAATAGGTTTCAAGCTCAAAGGTTTTGAATGGTCTTGCGTATCGTTGTGAATAATCTTGGAATCATAACTTTATGTTTCTTTAACAATGTTGAAACCATGTAAAAATACCCATTGTGAATTCTATTTGGTTTATTTTTAAGCAGTTTAATTTATCAGAATGAGGGCACTTCCGTAAAAGTTTGTCGGTCCGGGTTAGAAGATGCATAGGTGTTCAGATTCTATTTACACTTCGATCAAAACTAAATAAAAAATCGCCATATTATTGTGTTTTTGTTTTGCATTGCAAACATCTGTCATACATAGGAGGTCGTTGTCTTCACATAGTTGCAAAAAAAAAAAAAAAAATTAGAATGACTTTCAAAATCGAAACATACATACATTAAATTAACTAGCTGTTAAAACTTAGAAAAATTAACTGTTATATTTATAATGAAATTAATGAGCATGAATTGAAAAATATAAAAAGTTTAATCTTTATAAAACCGAAGCTTTTTAGCCTGTCAGTACAGCTGTAGGTCAGACAGCAACACAATTCACATTAAAATCTAAACATTTATCAATAGTTGCATATTTAGAATTAAATTGTCAAGAAATAAAGACAACCAAGAAAAGGGTGAGGGTAAAGAAACCTTGGGAGTAAGCAGCGACTAGCAAGAGGTTGTCAGGAAAAACACAAATAAAAAAGAGCTTTTGTTTGTGAAAATTTTGCTAGGTTTTTCAAAATTTTGGGACGCTGAAAGTGAAAGGTTCGCTTGCTCCTGCTTGGTCCTTTGCTCTTTTTTTTTGGGGCGCCTGAGGTTTTTTTTTGGGCATGTTCAAAGTTACTCCAGGGTTATTTTCGGTCTGTACGTACGCTTGCGTGGCAGTACAGTTTTGATTTGGAAGGCTTCGTACATATCATGTCCGCAAAGCCTTCACTTTTCGTACGGACAAATGGATCAAATCATGACACGCTAGATGACGTAGACTGGCGTCACGTGCCAGTTCACAGCGGACAAAAAAAAGTACCGTTTTCATACCATACCGTTTTCCCATTTTTCAAGTGTGAACCACGCAATTATCTTCGCTGAAATGGCAAGATCGATGCCTAAAGGGATAGCGAAGAAAAACAAGTACGCACCCTCGTACTCTATTGTGATTCCTATTGTCATCGTATTGTATTCTATTGCAACATATCTATTGTCGGGTGGTCCAACAACCGACGACCAGTCACGTCGCAAAGGCCATGCGCCTTCTGACAAGCTGGACCAGATTCCAAAATAGAGTCGTTACCGGAAAACATCCCGACACGTCACGTCACGCTCTTTTGTCTTCATAGTCAGGACTTTGCTAAAGTGCGGAAATACAGATTCTACATTGAAGCTCGTCGGTTGGTAACATCTATTACGATTTTCAATATACTATTTAGCCCACGTGGCACACGTGTGAGAAAGCTTGTTTACAGAGAGCACATGATAGCCCGTTCAACGTTGACCGTACAGCTACAGAAATGTCCGTACGGAACTGAGGCCAAATTCCAAAAAAGGTTGAGACGCGTAAAACAGCCGGAAACTGAAGTTTGTCGCATATTTCTGTTTTTCATGTTTTACTCTCTGTCTTGCCACGCGGCGAGTTGGGAATGGCCAATTGGAATCTGGTTCCACGACGAAATCAAGCGAGACGTAAATGTACCACACGTGATTTAATATTTCTAGCTATACAAACAGCTGTGCTACACTTTTCCGGCGGCTTCCCTGTAGAATGAATACGGGAAATGATAGCGGATCTATGTTCGAAATGTAGCCATCTAAAATGATTACTGCCCTGATTGCGGATCTATGTTAGAAGTGTAACCAGCCTATGTATATTGTATACGGTTTGAAACGTATATAAAACGCTTGTTTCGAACGAAACTTTGTAATCATTAATAATGCTGGGCATTGAACAAGACTTTGGGTTCGGGCCTTCTGCCCGACCTATTAGCTACATTGCCCATCGTTATTAGAGTTTACGACACTATAACACTTTTATCACCCCTTTTTTTCTCACTATCTCTATCCATTTGAATTCCTAAAATATATCTTGCCTCCCCTAAATCCTTCATGTCAAATCTGCTTCAAAGATCTTTCTTCAACTTATTGATCTTTCCAAAGACTTACTTAACACCAGCACATCATCTACATAAATTGCAATAAAAATCACACCATCCTCATCTTCAAACATATAGATAGAATGGTCAGAGCTCATTTGGATATATCCCAAACCAGTAAGAAACTCATCTTATTTCTTATTCCACTGTCGGGGAGCCTGCTTAAGTCCATATATTGACTTTATGAGCCTGTAGAATTTGCTCTCTTCGCCATTCTCCACAAACCATTATGGTTGCCGCATGAAGATTTCTTCCTCTAACTCACCGTTGAGGAAGGCGGTCTTAATGTCCATCTGATGTATTTCCATGTCTTCCGCTGTTGCTAGACTAATGAGAATCTTTGCTGATGGGAACCAAACAACTGGAGCAAACGTCTCCTCATATTCAATCCCCTCCTTTTGGGTGAACCCCTTTGTTACCAAACGAGCCTTATATATTTCAATGGTATTATCTGGGTTCAGTTTTAGTTTAAATACCCATTTAGAGCTAATAGGTTTTCTGTCTAGAGGACAATCTGCTAGCTCCCAAGTATTTGCTTCCATGATGGAGGCCATCTCATCATTTATGGCTCTAATCCATCTGTCCTTTTCTGGGCTGTTCATTCCCTCCGAGTATGACTGAGGCTCATCAACATGAGATAACTTAGTTACCTTACGAGCAGCTTGTTTCTCCTGTATCATTTTGTTGCTCCTTCCGCCCTCAAACTCTAAAGTTGGAATAGAGGGAAGTCTTGGGTTTCTCCTTACTTTCTCATCGTCTCCCCTATCCAAGGGAGTCGGGTCGGAATCCTCCACTTTTGTCTCCTCGAAGTCCATAACAATATGTGAGGTATCCGGTAACTCTCTTGTTTCTTCGATCTCCCCTGAATGTGCAATAATTATCTCACTCATGTCCCTTTTGGGAAAAATAGAGTTCTCCTCACTTTCAGACTCAAACCTGATTCTTATATTTTTCGTATATTTGGAGGGGTCAATTCACTTTCTTTCAGCCATGACAAATACGTGTTTGACCAGAATGATATCTTCCTTTGCTAAGTCATAGACTCTATATCCCTTGACATCCTCATCATATTCTACAAAATATATAGGTTTTCCCTTAGCATCAAGTTTGAAGTTTTTCTTATCCGTATCTAGACAGTAAATTTGGCTACCAAATACTTTAAGGTGAGAGATATCTAGTTTTCTTCTAACCCATCTCTCATAAGGTGTCATACCTTTGACTGCTGAGGTAACTCTTTTCCTTATATAGTTGGCACAGTTAATGGCTTTTGCCCAAAATCACTTTCCTATTTTGTTGTCAGCCAACATACTGCTTACACTATCTCCTACTGTTCGGTTTAACCTCTCAGCTACTCCATTTTACTCCAGATTATCTGGTACTGTTTTCTGGTGCTGAACTCCCTCATCTCATAAGTATTCCTCATACTGATTAGAGGTATATTCTCCTCCGTTATCACTCTTTATTCTTTTAATGGGGGTTCCCTGCAACCTCTCACTCCAGGCTTTATATTCTTTAAAGTAATTTCGTGTTTCATACTTGGTTTTTAGGAAAAAGACTCTATAATATCTGGACCTATCATCACTAATTGTCAACATATACCTCTTCCCTCCAACTGAGGGTACCCTTGCTAGTCCCCAGATATCTGCATGGATCAAATGTAATACCTTTTCTCCCCTATATGTGGCAGCTTTAGAGAAAGAAAGTCAGTGAGCTTTACCTTGGGAAAGCCACTACAATCATCCACCGTTTCATTTTCATTAAACTTAATGCCTTCTACTACACCAAGATTATTTATTTCCCTCAACCTATCAAAATGCACATGCACAAACCGCTTATGCCAAATCATCAATTTTGGGACAACAACATAGTTAACATTTTTCTTTTTATTACTTAGGTTAAGCCTAAACATTCCTTGGCTTCCGTTTTCTGTAGTGAAGGAATTTTCATCCCTATAATTAGTTGTAAAGACTCCCTTTCTAGTGAAGGTATCAAACTCTTTGTCATTTAACCCAGATGTAGTGACATGATTTTTACTCCACAGAGGAATATAGAGCACATCTGAGAAAGTGAGTATAGAAGTCTTACCCAGCACTAAGACTTTCAGATCAACTGATCCCACTAGATCTGTAGTAACCACTCTCCCATCCCCATACTCTATTGCTACTGTAGGGATTTTCGTTAGCTTAAAGAAGAGGTCATTGTCACGACATATATGCATGATGCACCTGAGTCGATGATCCATCCTTCATGTAGAGCTTTCCGAATTGCTACAAGGGCACACTTCTCTCTCCGAGGGATCTCCTTCTCCTCTTGACTCTCGTCAAAAAGTAGCTCCCCATCCTCTTGAGAGGACTCGTCCTCGGTTTCTCCTGTCACCTTTGTGACCACAAGTGTCTTTTTGTTCCCTCCGCAAGAACCCCCTCCACGGTTCTCTCTGAGCCTCAACTCTGACAGCTTGACACAATCCGCGATAAAGTGTCTTGGCTTTTGCAATAAAGACAAAGGCTGTTGGGGGCCTCGGTCCTCCCAACTGATCTGTTTCCCTTTTGTACAATTTCTTCGGATCCTTCCCCAATCGGTCCCCTCCTGCAGCTAGAGCTTGAATGTTCTTTCCTCCTCTCATAATCTCCATAGGGTTTTCCTGCATAAGTATCATCCGCATGAATGTTCTTTCCTCCTCTCCTAATCTCCATAGGGTTTTCCTGCACAAGTATCATCCGCACCACTGTATTCCACTTCCATGATTGTCAGTCATTTCCTGTACTCGCTACACTATGTTCTCGTACTCGTCTCGTAACTTCATGATGAGAGTGTTAACTTTCATCTCCATTGTACTTGTCCACCCGACATTTTCTAACTCCATATACAAACATGAAAGATCATTACAATAATCTAACATCTTTCCTCCTTTGTAAGTGTAACTCAATAGCTTCTGCTCAGCCAATTTGAGCTCCTAAATAGTAGTAGCTCTATAGATCTCCACTAAACTCACCCACAACTCCTCGGCTTTGTAAATTGAAGATGAGGGGTGGCCAAAGCTTGAGTGAGGTGCCTCACATTTGAATATCATTTTCCACTATGTTCACAATTGCCGTTCCTGGTGCCGTGGCAATAGGAGTGATGGGTGTCTCCTTTCCTTTCCCCTTTTTGGTAACAGTGAAGTCCCCATCATCTGCCTCCTCTGTTGAAGCAGCTTGTGCCGCAGGAAGCCTTACTCCAAATCCTGGTGGAGTTCCCGAAGGTGGATGTTTCACTTGTCCACTAATGATACCCCAACCCCAGTATTTATTTTCGCACAAAGCCCCCATCATCATGGCTTCCCAATAGATGAACCCAGATCCATTGAAGTTGGGCACCCTAGAGGGTGGGCCCATAACCTTCAATTCTGTGTCTTCTATAAAACTACAGAATTCAGGAAGCCTCTAGATAGGTTTTAACTAACCCACTTCAAGCCACAACAATTGTTGCCCAAGGAGGCAAACTGACAGTCAGACTGCACCCTTGTGCAGCGTGGACTTTGCTTAATCTGTGCCAAAAAGAATCACTGAAAAATGGCCAATTAGGCATTTAGTTATAGGGTGGCAAAGATGTCAATTTATATAAACTCTCAAAGAGAGAGAGGACTACCTACCAGATTTTTCTAAGTCCTAGTTCCCCCTCACAACCCCTATATACCGATTGTACAAACCAATTATATCACTGTAGAGTACAAGAAAGTACTACTTCCGATGTACTTTTTGTACGGCCTCTGTACGACAAGGCCATTAAGCGGACGCTTGTCCAATTTTCACTCGTCTGTACGTTCCTTGTAATTCCCACGACCAAATGTTATCTCTCCACGTGACGTCAGGTCATGCCATGTTATAAAACGCCAAAGTGACCATTCCGAGATCTTGGCAATGATGTGCGTCGTTGGATAAAAACCGGCATTCAAAATTGACCGTCGAAACAAATGGCCGATTCATTTGTTCCGTGCGGTATTATATTCGCACTGTATATATAACACGTTCTATGTCGTTTCATTTGTATTTCCGTTAATTGGTTTATCGATCGTAACATAGTTTATGTTTAATCATACCCTATATACTTCAACGAACTTATAGGACAGACCGGTTAGGGCTAACGGCTACGCCTCGCTTTGCCGATGGGTGATTCGAGTCCTACATGACTTTACCTTTTGTTGAGAGTGACATAAGTCACTCTTCAGTCTTGCTTATTAGGTTGAGGCAGCCATGGCTTCCCTTCTATTTCTCTCTCTCTCCTTCAATGACTACAAAAAATATGGGGGATAGAGAGGAAAGGTGGAAGCAGGCTACTTGCTTTTTTCTTTTATTTTACACTTAGGAAATATCTTATAAATCTAGTGATTTTTAACATTTCACTACCTCCCAATGTATTTTTTTAGGATTGCTACAATACTGACTAACCACACTCACTGCGCTCTAATGTCTGGCCTAGTAGTGACAATCAAATACGTTAAGCTTCCAACCGCCTCCCGATACGCGGCACCAACCTCGATAATTTTAACAAAGTTAGAAGGCTTGTCACGAGGATCAAGGGGAGTTCCTAGTGGCTTACAATGTAAGAACCCAAATATTTCTAGTACGTCTTTTGCATATTGTTCTTGGCTTAAATTATTTTCTCCGTTCCTCCTCCTCTGAATCTGAATTCCCACAATGTATTGTGCATCCCCAAAATTTGTAATTCTAAAGTGTTTTCAAAATTCAATCTTTAATTCTCCAAGTAACTCCAAATTGGAAGAGATGGAAATGAAGTCATCGACGTATAAACTAAAAATTATCATGTCTCAACCTTCTCCCCAAATACACACTCTAATATCTGCAATAAGCCTCTTAAATCCCAAAATATGTAAAACCTTGTGAAGTTTATGGTTCCATGTTCTCGGTGCCTGCTTCAAAACATACAAAGCCTTCCACAACCTCCATACCTTACCATTATTTCCATGAACTCCTTCTAGAATTTTCATATCAACCTCCTCCTCTAATTTACCATTTAAAAAGGTTGTCTGTACATCCATTTGTTGGATGTGAATTCCTTCCGCAGCCGCCATTGCAATAATTGCGCGCAATGAATTGAACTTAACTACAAGGGCAAATGTCTCCGAATAGTCAATACCGTCTTTTTGATGGAAGCCCTTACATACTAACCATGCCTTATACTTAAGAATTTCTCTCGAGGCTTCTGTCTTTGTTTTAAAAACCCACTTTGAGTTTATCCATTTCTTACCAACTGGTAAGTCTTCTTTTTCAAAACACACAATTGCTTTCATAGAATTAAACTCCTTTATGAACGGTGGTTTCCACTTCCCCTCCCATCTGTCCGAGACTCAAGCTTCTTGATATGATTGAGGACCGGCCGGATGATTTTTTATAATTGCCTGTCATAAGAGGAAGGATTCCGCCCTTCCTTCTCTAATTTCGGAAATTGCTCTCTAGTAACTCGTTTGCTTTTTGTATGACTGTCCTAGTGGAAATCGTTTAGGTGCCTTCCCTTTTGTTGATCTCTTACTTCTGCGTACATCCTCTACAAATTCTTTATCCGAATCACTACTTTGAATCTTATCATCATCCTCCTTCTCCAGTGGTGTGTCTTCTGATGTCACGTTGTTAGTGCGAGTAAGTGATTCTCTAATGACCTTGTCTTCGTGTGATTTGTTACGAGTGATCTTAGGTGTCAGAACTTTCTCTAAAGTTTTCACTACAGATCCCACCCTTTTCTTTGCCCCTATCTCGATCTAAACTTCTTCCTTTTCCTCCTCCTCTCTTGTAAATTTCTCATAATGACTCTCCTTGTCGTAATATTGAGCCCGCTTGGACTCATTAGTTCGTTTCACCATACATTCTAAATTTTCATAACACTCCACATTTCTAGACTCTCGAACCATTCTAGTAACAGGGTTATAAATCCGATACTGGATTGAGTTCTCACTATACCCCACAAAGTATCCTTCCCATGACCGTGCCGCACACTTCCCCTCTCGATTTCTTTCCTCTACGTATCCCATAGCCTCACATCCCCAAATTCTTAAGTGTTTTATCGTAGGCACTTGTCCACTCCAAAGTTCCTTCGGTGTTTTATTGCCCAAAGCCGAGTTTATTCTTTGATTGGTAACATGATTAGCCGCCTGAGTTTTGTCGTATAGAGCATGGCCCGCACCATCTCTTACAATGTCCGATTCTTCCTCTCTCCAATTTTATTCGATTGTCGGGAATAAAGAGCCGTGAACTGCTGCTTAATCCCCATCTCCTTAAAGTATTCAACGAAGGCAAGAAATTCACCTCCACAGGTCGATCGTATTGCCTTTACCTGCCTCCCACTTTCCCTCTCAGCCATAACCACAAATTCTTTAAATGTTTCTAATGTCTTTTACTTTGCTTTTAAAAGATACACCCATGTCTTCCTGCTGAAATCATCAACTATCACCATGATGGATTTATTTTTCCTAATGGTTTCTAGATATATGTTCCCACAAAGATCTATATGGACTAGGTTCAAAGGGGCATTCGCCTTGAATTAAAGATCTTTTACTGGATGTGGCTTCCTTTTATGCTTCATTTTTGTGCATTCTACGCATCCAATAACTGTCTCTCATGTCGCCACGTCGAGTCCTTGAACCGCACCATGCCGAATCATCTCTTTGATATTACTCTTTGAGGTGTGACTCATTTGATGATGCCATAACGTGAGATCCTCCTTGTTCACCTCTGCCGAATGAAGGTGCCCTTTTCATCCGCCATTCTATTTTCTGGTTTCCTCCAAATTAGCCTACTTTGCATATTTTCATTTACGATGCCCTTTACAAACTGTCCAGTTTTACTACTTATAATGATTTTCCCTCCTTCCATACATGTAGCTCTTCCACCTTTCTTCTGAAGTTGTGGGACGCTTAAGAGATTGATGCATCCTCCTTGATTATAAAGCATATTGTTAAAACGTACTCTATTGACTATTGTAATCCCTTGCCTATCTTGTGTCAGTAGATCCAACCGTACTGTTCCTACTGTATCATTAACCATCATTGAGCCGTTAGCCACTATAATAGATTTCGGTACACTGAGTGTTCTTATATGAGTGAATAGTCCTGGATCCGAGCACATGTGATGTGTAGTGTTGTCCATAGCCTTTGATAAACTTGACTGCGATACATAAAATAATCTAAGTCCTGCAAGTTATACTCAGAGTACGGAGGCATACCATCCGTACTATATCTACTCTAATAAACTAATTAGTCAAAAGGACAAACCTCTGTTTCACAAAATATTTACACCGCACTCTTCGTATGTCAGAAACCAAGCTACCACTAAGCAACTACTAAGCTACCACTACCGTACAATCATCATTACTCGAGATCTATCCTAGTCATCTTATCCGCAGCTGCGCTAGCTGCGCTGGCTGCGGTGGCTGCGCTTGTCCGTACGGATCATACAAATAGCCGCAGCTATGTTGACTTAACTGCGTCGCAGCTCCGCCGTACCGGCGGCGTCTATTCCAACATTCCGTTTATTTTACATCGGATCGCTTCGCGATCCGCCGTCCATTTGTCAGAGCTTGTTCACACCACTCAATGAGTCTTTTACATCACTTTAATTATATCAATCCGTTCTCTCCCCCAATCCGTGAATCTATTCAAACCTCCATATTAAATCCAATTAGCAGTTACGGGCAAACTGTCTCCTACGCACGAAACTGACTTTTCAAAACAACAGAAACCACGTCATGAACCGACATCACATACGTACGGTCCACTTGATACCACATCATCAAAATGCAATCCTTTGGAAATATCGGCGGACGCTGTCCGCCCTCCAAATGTACCACGGACCACTTGCCAAAATTAAACCGTACTTTCAAAATCTTTTCTGTACCGAACCAGCGTCCTTTGAAATAAATACGCCTCTCGCAAATAAAGTAAGACGCTCCGTACCGGCGGCATACATATTCAACATTTCGTACATTTCACATGGGATTGCTTCGCGATCCGCCGTCCATTTGCAAACGTATTCCAAGCCACTCAATTACTCCCTTTAATTTCAGCCGTAGAATTACTCCCCAAACCCACAAATCCATTCGAACCTCCATTTGTACCACCACATTATTCCGGTAATAATCTACGCACAAACCGTCGTGTGCGCACAAAATTTGGCGTAAGTACGAAACTAACATTTCAAAAACAACAGTTTTCGACGGATGGGAGTGCCAAGGAATGTCTCGGGCCGGGAAAGGTCTCGGTTTGGTCGATCCCCGCACCAAACTTTTTTTTGAATTGATTCGCATCCTCCATTTTCATCAAACTTTAGATCATCCTATGGGACGTATCTTGGAAAATGTCGCAGCCTATAATGATCAAAGACCTACAATCTTCGCTGATTATCAACGGATCGAACAATTAATTGGTCCGCCTCTTATTATTGACGCCGCTTGCCATGGATCACTAGCACACTGGGTTCGCTCGAACTGGACAAACCTGATCGATATTGGTCGACTCCGTAAAGCCAACCTGTCAGTTCGTCCTCCTCCTACAGACATTCAAGCTGCCTTTCTTCCTTTCCACAAGGTGCAACCTTGCATTCAAAGGACTGCCCCCTCTTATTTTAATATCAATGTCTCGGATCAACCTCTTAAGGTTCTTCCTACCTTAGTCTCTTACCCACATTCACACGTATTCTCTAATGACGGTCTTGGCATGCTCGGAAACATTCATACCGGTGAGCTCAAAGTGCCTACCTCTACGGAGCGAGAACACCTCCTGCATTTTATCCCTGGCACTACAGCCGCTGTTAGTCTTACAGAATGTCAAAGATGCACTTTATTAGGTCGTGTCATGGACCTGCAGTCTCTGTCTTTTGTTTTAGGTCTGGGGTTTGCAGTTGGTCGCCACTCTCAGGCACATCCGTCTCAACCAGCTGGGGGGGGGAATGCATCACTAAGTAAATCTTTCCGCCCCACTCTCTAAGGGACCACAATTCAATTTTTCCTCTTTCTTTCTCCAATTCCACCAGTTCGCGAAATCTCAATCTAGGATTTCCTCAAACCTAGACACATGTCTTGGTCTATTCCTGCATACACGGTTGTTCAGTCTACAAGTTCCATGTATATTCCACCCACTCCTCATTGGAGTGTTGCTTTTCCAACACGAAGCTGGAATCATTCGGTTAATTGCCTTAAATAGACACCTGTAGCTTACGAGTTAGGATAAACACTTATCGCATATGAGCAGTTGGCCTTTGCACAAGCCATGGAAGCCATGACAACGGAGAACCTTGAAGCTCCTAAGTGGAAATTTGGCACTAATCTAACAAAGGCCGAACAAGAATTACTAAATGATGTAGTATTACAGAATGTCGATGCCTTTGGTTTTTCTATAAACGATTTGGGTTGTCACAACGCTTATAAGATGTCGATATATCTCGAAGATGACCGCCCGATATTTAAACTGAATCATTGTCTGTCATAAACTCAATGGGAAATGGTAGACAAACGATGTGCTGAACTAGAGGAAGCTGGCTAAATCTATCGGTTAGACTCCACATTTGCAGCTCCCAGTGTCATGCCTCGCAAAAAGGATTCCGAGGGTAATTTTACTGAGCGTCAATGCGTGGTGATATCATGAACTAAATGCTATAACAGTTCAAGATCGTCATCCCAGGCCTCTTGCCCAAGAGATATTTGATCACGTAGGCGGAGCGAAGTATTTCAGTATCTTTGACCACCGTCAGGGATTCAATCAAATTGAGATAGAGGAAAAAGACCGGCATAAAACTGCCTTTTGGGGTAGTGACGGCCGATGGGAATGGGCCGTAATGCTATTCGGACTGAAAAATGCTTCGGCGGTATTTCAAAAAGTCATGTACTACGTTCTTGGAGGCTGTAAGTTTGCTAGATGTTACATCGATGACCTCATCATTGCCTCTGCTACTATCGAATAGCACACAACTCACATGAAATGGGTATTGACTGAATTAAAAAAGGTTGGATTAAAATGTCATCCAGCGAAATGCACCTTTGGAGCTGAGGGAGTGCCTTACCTCGGCCATTCTATCTCGGCTGAGAGGATCACTCCTCTCGAAGCAAAGAATAAGTAAATTGCCTGCTCCCACATACCTCACAAGTCGGCGAGCCTTTTTCGGACTTGCTAATTATTATCGTAGATTCATGTCTAATTCCAGCACAATCGCATCTCCATTAAACGACT
>JBBHKE010002460.1:0-50825 GCA_037447655.1 Zygnema cylindricum | reverse complement strand
TGCACGTCTTTTTTGGAAAGGCTTTCCCAAAAATCCGGTACTCGTCGTCTTCTTGCACTCCTTCGCACCAAAGGCTTCATGCGTATTGCAAAAAAAAAAGTTGTACCAAGTATCACACTCTCCTTTGGGTGTTTCCCACCTTCTTTTCTCGGTAAGGCTCGACCAAAGAGGCACCCGCGAAGAAATACAAAAAGCTTCGTGCAATGCAAAGGAGCAGTTGGTTAGACAAACACTAGGTGGCTCAACTTACTAACACTAATGTTATAGCTCTTCTTCAACGAAGGTGTGTACCATAAAGTGGTAAAAGGCATTCGTGCGACGTGTGACCAATACGGGGTCCGATATACACACCGAGTGTGCACGTTCCGTCTGTCGTCCAAAAGAGCAGCAAAAATTCCGCGAAGCGCCGCCGGGTCTCTACTGCTACGCCCACTGCCGCTTACGCGCGTGCTACACTGAGTCACGGTATTAGTGTTAAACTGTTAATGATTTATTCGCCAGTTAGAACAACTTTTCTCCGTACACATTTTTCCGATTTTCAATTTGAGACCGCCAACGAGAATTTTAGGATCTTACCTTTCAGTCGCAACCATCACGTCTACAATCCGGCATGTGTGTACGCAGAAAAAAATGTTTTAAGAGTAAAAAAAAAAACTGACACTAAAAACGATTCACGATGTACTTTCTTTGCTGCCCGTCACACCTACTTGTTGCTTTTCATGCTGCGCACGTGCTTATTTTCACTGCTTTCTCCGCCGGAGGTTCGAAGGAGAGCTACATACACTTATTTCTTTCGCTGCTTTTCCGGACGAAGGTGCTCAAGAAGAGCACCGAAAACGCTTTTGTGCTTCTTCATCTTTTGCACAAACATGCATCCGGCTTACCGCCGCCTAGCTTCGCCCTCCTTCGGACCTCTGAGGGATTACATAGTTATAGACTTATAGGGCACATAAACGTAAGATATAAAAATATTATAAGTCGACCTTCGCTTACAAATATCATATCTTTTAAAATTAGAGATTTTATTTTATATTATAAGATTATCATATAATAGCGTAGATGTATAATACATATACATTGATTTGTTGTTTTTTCAAGTTTTTGACAACGTGGTCCTACTCGTATAGAAATATGGTCCCGATTCCAATCATAGAACATTGTTCATACAAAAATAATATATCCCGCTATACATTCTTTGAACCTTATAATAACTTTCTTTTGTTCATACAAAAATGAGTTTATTTCGTGCTACATATTTAAAAAGTGTATCGTCTTTTTGACCAGTTATGCGAGAGCGTAAAACCGATGCACAATTTAAAACTTTAAAGGAAAAAAGAAATGAATGAAAGGCATAATCATCCAAACTCTGTGATGAACTGACTATGTGACTGTGCGGTTGTGTATGATTGTGTGACGTGTGACGTGTGTCCCCCCCTCCCATCAACCAGCTTTTCCTTTTTGTTCGCGCCTTTTACTCCACATCCGGCTCTCTCCTACATTCCCTTGGTGGCCCATTAGGAGATGTTGCCACTTTGGACTCAACTACTAGTACTCCTCAAGGCAACCCTTTGCTGGTCCCTTTGTTTGCTCTCGCCCACTCACAAGCCTTGCGAGCATCCGCTACCGCTTTTCCAAGTAGTACGTTTCCATTGGTGGCCGATGACATGTATATCGTTGGTCTGCAGACCAAGTTGTTCCTGCCTTTCACTATTTTTCATAGCAACTTCCTAACGTTGTTGTACAAAAAGTCTGTTTTGTATATTTTATAATGCCGCAATAAAAGTGGGAAAAAAAACATCCGTCGTTTTGAACGAAATTCGCAAAATTAAAGTCGAAAGTAGTTTGTGGCTACAAAAGACTTTAAAATAGTTCGCCATCATCGCTATATTATGACCAAGATGTTTGCGACTTTAGGTTTATGTTGTGTCTAGAACAACAATTACATTTAACATTTTACAATATTGCTTTGGAGTATGCCATTGTGCACCAATTGGCCTCAACTCTAAAAATTAATAAGTCATTTCGTGAAACTTCAACTGTATTATAACTTGTTGTTGTGGATCTATCCACTTAATAACAACCTAGTTTTGGGATGTCTATCTCCGAAGATTCTATTTCGAACTAAATTTTCCTCTCATTGAATTATGGACTTAATGAATGACCGAGTGAACTTAATGCACATCAAACAACCGTACCCTTTTTTCAATCTCTACGAACCCCTTTTTTCAATCTATGTGACACAAATTTACTTTATTTTCCTCAACTTGTACAAGCTTGACCAAACTCGACAATGTAGAGCGCCAAAACCTTTTACTAAAACATGTCTTTCACGATCTAAATTTTGTGTATAGGTGAGATGTGAAATCTTCCGCCGACTGCTATGTCGAAGAAAGCAGCTCAAAACAAAGATGATAGATAAAGTTTGTGCGAACAGTTTATACAGATTACATTATATCCCTCGTTGAGCTAATTTTGTAGTAAAATTGGAATTATTAACCTCAATGGCGTTCACCAATCCTCACCACTTTGAAATTTTTTTACAGGTTGGACGAGGTGGATACTTACATGTGTTGTGCATGTCGTAACTTGTGCGTTAAAGTTTTTAATCGACAAAATTATATGAATGGGACATGGTAAACTCACATAATGTTATCATGAATAGATAACCGTTGATGTTTTCCAATTCATTTTATAAAAAAATATTTTTTTAATTTATTTAGCTATTTTTTTAACTTCAAAGGGCATATAGGTAAAGGTATTTGTTATGGTTTTTTGCAGGCAGTAACGCTGAAAAAAAGAGAAGTTACGTCCACATTATTGTGTACTTTTTTGACTCCAAAAAACGAAAAAAAATTGCGATACGTCTACATTTGTTACCTTAAAAAAAAATTTTGATATGTCGACATTATTGTTTACCTTTCAAATTTTAAAAAATCGGAACAAAATAAAACAAACGTACAAAAACAAGTCAAATAAATTTCTACGGATTGTCAGCGTGACAAGTTACATCAATGAAACATTTCATTTATTGCCTCGTAGCAAGATAAAGTATCTACCTTTCACTTGTCAACTTAATTTTTACAAAGTTTTTTTACATGTCCCTATTTTTCCTCGCCATCGTTACGCCCGTTACACATCACAACAAACCCCAAAGAGGAAACACATTGCTCTACGGATGTAAAACAAAATGATAGATCACTTTCTACAAGCTCAAAAATATATAACTCACGGACAACAAATGCGTTACCTAAGAGTTCGTGCAAGGGAGAACCTTGCTCTTAATGGCCTTCACATACAAGAAATTTACGAGATTACTTAGGCTTGCATTGATGTTGTGCAACAAACATCCACACATCCACACCAAATTGAGGTCATTTATTAGCTTCATATTCAAATAAAGAAATGAATCGATTATCTAGCTTTTGACCAAACACATGAACAACTACGCAAATATGCTACATTTTGTATAAATTAATCAAATTAGCGAAAAAAAGCAATAAAACTTTTCCAACTACAATCCGCACCACATCTTACATCAGTCAAGTAAAATACAGTTGTTAAATGGATTGACTCTATCAATATTGTCCGCCATGAGAAAAAATCACTTCTAGGTTTGCCCAAACTACTTTGTTAGATGAGTCACATTTGCCTTTGTTTCACAATCAGTGGTTACTCCGCTCTTCTTGAGCTGCTCAGTTCGGCCAGATCGACAAAATTTAACATTCCGTTTAAATATTTGCCGGTTGAGGCTACGCCACGAACATCGTACACATCTTTAGATTCCTCTCAAGGTTACTGATCCGGCAAGAAACATTACGAGAACGCAACAAAAACTCAAAGACGTGGCACAAAAAGATTAAAAAATGGGTAAAAATGGTCCGCATGTTGTCAAATGTCATCATTCAGGTTAAACAAGTCAATAGTAATCTGCATTTTTTTGCATTTGAGAGTAACTTCATAAATTCTTCAACGGTATTGACATGCACATAATCAAACATTTCATGTTTCAGATCGCATGGTTTTGATTGGGATTTTATTGGGAACATGAAGCTCCACAAAGCGTTACGTAAATATAGAGATGAACAAGAAAAGAAATCATAAACTTGGTTATTGTTAAGTTCCAACATAGATGCTTGTTCCCTCCCGACAAATTTTATATGCTGTTAGTCGCGATACTAATAAATGAACAAAACGAAAAAAAGCTAATTCAAAAATGTTATTTTCTTATAGCCATCACGCTTCTTATAGAAACATTTCCCATTCTTGTCACTAAACGGTAAAAAAACTGATCTAAGTAAAATATGGTCTCCAACAAGTGACGTTCATCATTGTTGGATTTACATCTTGAAGTCCGATATTTTGACATGCCTCAAGATAGATTAAACAATTACAACAGATTTCAGTTACAACAATTACAACTCAGACGATGTTGAGAACTTTGAAATTAAAAAATGAACTAGGGATGATCCCCTGTGGTATAGACAAGACAAGACATTCTGGGCAAAGTGGACCTTCGAGGGCCAAGTCCGACAAGTCAATGTAAATCTGTTTTACTTGTTCAGATCTATTTTGAGCCATGTCAAAATACGGGACTTCAAAACGCAAATCTAGCGATGATGAATGCCACCGGCTACAAACTTTTCTTTACTTAGATCGATTTTTTAACCGATAAGTGGCAAGAATGGAAAATGTTTCGATGAGAAGCGTGATGGCTATAAGAAAACAACATTTTTGAATTAACCTTTTTGTGTTTTGTTCATTAATTGGTATCGGGAGTAACACCATATGATATTTGTCAGAGAGAACAAGCATCTATGTCGTAACTTTACACTAATCAAGTTTTTGATCTCCTTTATCGTTCATCTCCACATTCACGTAACGTTTGCGGAGCTTCAAGTTCTCAATCAAAACCATGCGATGTTAAACACTTGAGGAAATGTTTAATTATGTGCATGTCAATACCGCAGAAGAAGTTTTGATGTTATTGTGAAAGGCAAAAAAATGCAGGTTATTATTAACTTTCTGAACCTGAATGATGACATTTCACAACATGCAAACTACTTTCCACCTATTTTCCTATTTTTTTCTGCGACGTCTTTGATATTTTGTTGCATTTTCATAATGTTTTTTACCAGATCAATATCCCAGAGTGGAATTTAAAGAAAATCCATTCGTTGTTTGTGGTGTACCGTCAACTAACGAGGATTTAAACGGAATGTTAAAATTCGTCGATTTGGTCGGAACTCAACAGCTCAAGAAGGGCGAAGTTACCGGTGACTGTGAAACGGAGACGAAGGTGACTCATGAAACAAAGTAGTTCGAGCAGATCTAGAAGTGATTTTTTTTCATGGCAGAGAATATTGATAGAGTCGATTTATTTGACAATTGTATTTCACTTAACTGATATAAGATGTGGTGAGGATTGTGGTTGGAGAAGTTTGAGTGCTTTCTAATCGCTCATTTTATTAATTTATATTAAAAACAACATATTTCGGTCGTTGTTTATGTAATTGCTTAGAAGCTAGATAATCGTTTCATTTCATGTTTGAAGATGAAGCCAATAACTAACCGCAATTTGGTGTGAATGTTTGGTTATAAAAAATCAATACGAGCCTAAATGATCTCGAAATTTTCTATATGTTTGGGCCATTAAGAGCAAGATTTTCCGTTGCATGAACTCTAAGCTAACGTATTCGATGTCGGTGAGTTAGATGTTACAAAGAACAAAAATATTTTTGAGGCTGTAAAAGATGGTCTATCATTTTCTTGTTATGTTATCAAATTGTTATTTTTTAGTTGTTTTTTTTATGGTAATGTCTTGTTTTTTCTTATGTTGTCAAATTCCAAACTTGTAATTTCTATCTTTTTTTGTTTGATTGTTCGGCAATGATGCCAAGATTTTGATGTTAGTGAACGTGGCTTTGATAAACTGTTTTTTTTTTGTAGGTTTGCTTTAATGTGGAACGAGCGCAAGGATGGGGAGAAAAAATAGGGACAAGCAGAAAAACGTTGCCAAAATTAAGTTGACAAATACAAGTAGCCAATTTGTCTAGCTTCGAAGCAATAAATGGAATGATTTATAGATGTAATTTGTAACGCTGATACGTCGTACAAATTCATGTGACTCTTTTCTGCACAGTTGTTTCATTTTTTTCCCATTTTTCTGTAATTTGAAAGGTACACAACAATGTAGACTTGTCACATTTCTTATTCTTGAAAGGTAACAATAGTGTAGACGTATCACAATTTTTTTTTTCCGTTTTTTGTAATTGTAAAAGTGTCAATGTGGTTCACTCGAAGATCCTTTTTGATTGTCGTTGGTCAGATTAGTTCTATTGACGGTGTATTTGTTTTTACCGTACTTGGTTATTCCCAAATATGCACGTCGCAAAGACGTCGTCCGATTAGTAGCTTCGATCTATTGTGATGCGACGCGGGTCATGTTATGATGTATCTTGGGAGCATGTCTTCATATTGGTTCGTATAGTGTTTTGCATCAAATCGTACCACTGTAATATTCATTGTTTTCTAACAGTTCCATAAAATAGACAAACCGTATTTGTCTATTCAACTCTAATCCGAACGGTCCACACTATTAATTAATGCAGATAGGACAAACTTTTTACCACTAAAAAGTTTCACCAACATCAAGCTTTAACTTGAGACAAAATCCGCCGTGTCTACGTGGTCCACTTAAAGATCCTTTTTGATTACCGGCGGTCCAATTGGTTCTATCTGACGGTGTGCTTCTTTTTACAGTACATGGTCATTCCGAAATAAACGCGTCGCCGAGACGTCGTCCAATTAGTAGCATCGTTATATCGTTATGCGACGCGTGTCGTGTTATGATGTATCTTGGGAGCATGTCTTTGTATTGGTTCGTATTGTGTTTTGCATCAAATAGCACCACCGTTATATTCATTTTCCAAAAGTTCCGTAAAATAGACAAACCGTATTTGTGAATTCAAATCTAATCCTAAGGGTGTGTCCCCATGTATTAAAGTATCGACTTTCCTCTGTCGTTTTCCCCCAAAATTCAATCCCTCAAAAATAAAAACTTTAGCCGTACGAAAAAATCAATTTTACCAGTGCAGTGAACGTCAATTCGATACTTTGAATGTACTCCATGTTTGTCGTCATATGAACGCATTTTGGCGTTTTCATTTTTTCGACCCTCGAGCAAGAGAATCCAGCCCATCAAAAAACTTCATCAAAAATTGCCTCGCGAGGGGATTTTAGCGAAAGTGCCCCCAAACAACGAATGAAAAACGACCCACGCACGCGCCACAGGAGTGGAAAAATTTTAGGACGAGGGAAAAGTACTCGGTATTTTTCTCCTTGCTCGTCACGTGCATGTACGGAAAAGACGAGCATGTAAGGAAAAATCTGTGGGGGTCTCGGACCTCCACTTTCATTCATGGGTCCTTTGCAAAAAGTTTGCTTCATCGTCGCCTCTCCCCTCTCCCGTTCACATTATCGCTTTTATCTCACACTTTTTAAAATGAGGCACGGCAGTATTGGTATAAAATGACAGATATTTGAAAAATAATTCTTTAGACTACCTTTAGGTATATTTTTATGGCAATTCAAGTGAGAAAAATTGAAAAAACGAAATCGGATAGCTATGGCAGAAAGTTCTTGAATTTGTGACGTCGACGTTGTCACAAGAGAGCATGGCGTCACAATGTCACAAAACCCTAAACATCTACAATGTCACAAAATTACAAAAACCTAGCCGTCTACAACTGTCGCTGTTTTTGGTGACATTTGTTGGCATCACCAATCGTCGGAATTTTCGTAGTCGTCTTCAACCGTCACAAAGTTGTACCTACGTCTACAACCGTCACATGTCAAAGTTCCGATTTCGTTTTCACACATTGAAAGTAAAGGGGCTGACTTTATTAAAAAGCGCGATGGTAAACCATCTAAGTTCATGGGGAACAAAAGAGAAGTAGCACGGCAAAAATTGAAAAACTATATGTTGGGGGAAAAAACAAAAACGATAAGCAAGGCAAAAGCAACGAAACCACAAAATGACAACTAGTAGACGGAAAACACCCAAAAAAGCAAAAAACAACAAACGAAACACCAAAAGAAAAAGCTAACACCTAACAACAAAACCCTAACATAACTAAAAATCTATGCAAAGCAACCACGTAAGTCCCCGAACCCCGGAGGAGCACGAGGCGGGAGTTCCGGGACACGTCGACGATCCATAGCCGCAATAGACGATCCAAGGAGGATAGAAGCCTGCACTCGCTGAAGGGCCACTGATAAACGTTGACGGTAAAAAGAAGTAAGTACTGAAACTGAAGGGCTCCCAGGTCCCCGCGAACGCCGACCACAAGCACGGAGAAACTCGTCCAAAGCCACGCCCAAACAACCAAATATCTCCACCGCCATCGGAATGAAACCATCCTTAGCATCGCGATGGGCATAATCACGCTCCTTCCTCCTAGCCGCGTCGCGTGCGGCCACGCCCACATGTCGAGCTGCCCGACTAACAACAGTATCACAAGTAGGGTTTGCCAAAACAACGTCACCGAATGTACGACGTGCACCATCAAGTAATACAATGTCAATCCGACGGGAAGGAATAATGTGGGAAACTTCCCGACGGACAGAATATCCTCCCTCGGAAGCGATAGTAGCAATGGTGTCTCGAATCGTGTCGTGCGCCTGAATCAACTCGCCTCCGTGGGAGCAACGAAGCAAATGAATGCCGTCGGGATCAAGAACGTGGTCACAAGAGCAAACAAGCGAGCCAAGCAAAGGTGGGTGAGGGAGGCCAAGCCGAAACCTAAGGGCCGTGGTGAATTGAGCCGGGGTGAATCGGAGAGTAGATAAGATAGGGATAGCCAATAGCCAAGCTCCGGAACCCGGTCCGCCACAGGAAAGAAAGCGTGCACGCGAAGTATCAGAAGGAAGCGCCTCGAGAAACTCAGACTTAATAGTGGCGACAACCTTATCAGAAATGGATTCCTGAACACGTGCAACTGATGTTGAAACAAGAGTGGAGAGAACTGGCATATCCGCGATAGCAGCAGGAGGAAGAGAACGAGATGCATCGAGAAGGGACCGCTGGAAGGCGAGCACACCGTCCGAAACTCGGGGTACCACAGTAGCAAGAATAGGAGTGTCCCCAGCCAAAAAACGAGAGACAATAGTGGAGGCAACAAGGCACCAACTTCCCAAATAGGCAGCGGGGGCAACAGGCCGTCGACAGTAAACCCAAACCACCTGCAGAGACTGGAAGACTGGCCTGGATACGGGCTGCAGGCCCACACTCACGATCAAAAGCCCCATGACCTAACAAAGAATGAAGCACGTCCATGAGCCGATCGTCAAATGCAGAAAGGGACGACACAAAAGTAGGAGTGGGAGGGGAAGTACGAGTAAGGTAGGAGGGGCGATGGGGGAAACACCTGGTTAAAAGTGCAAAAGCCACTTGGGGATCGGAAAGGTTAGGAAGGTCATCCACATGGGACAAATCTGTCTGAAGAGCAGAATCAAGAAATTGCTTGATGTATAGATCAGAACCGAGAGGGCAACCTAGCACCCGAATGCCTTCGGATGGAGGAGGAGTCTGAAAACCAGGAGGTGGAATGAAAGGAGGAAAAGCACTGGGGGACCACACAACACACTTAGTGGGTTGGACAGAAAGATTGAGTTCGGCCAAACGATTCTTGAAAAAGGTATAGGCCGGTATAACTTGGTCCCAAGGACCGATAATGTGTGTGTCGTCCGCAACTGAAGGGAAGAGGCAAGATGGAAAAGCAGCCGCGGAAGCTCGAAGGGCCCGGTAATGAGCAAGGGCAAACAAAGGGCCTCCAAGAGGATCGCCCTGACGAGTGCCGGTCGTGGAAGAAAGTGGGACCAAATCACCATCAATGGAAAAGGAGAGGCTGCTGCTCATAGAATAAAAGGCCCTCACAAAAGGAAATATCTGGACAATTGGAGAAGGTGCAGCCATAAGCTCGGAAAAAATGGCGTTACGATCCACTGTATTGAAAGCATTAGAAACATCAACTTGAAGGACTAAATAATCCGGATGGGCATCTAACAACGCTCGAATCCCGTGGATCACAGCTTCACAACCTCCCCGGGTTGCCACTCCAAACTGATGAGGAGAGAAATAATCATGGAAAGCGGGCTGGAGTTGGATGCAAATGGCACGGGCCACCAAGCGGTACAACACCTCGCCCAGGGCAATAGGACGGATTCCCCCATTGGGTTTGGTTACAGCTACAAGGCTGGAGGCCGTGAGGAGATCACATATACGAGAGGGAACAGTACCACCGGCGATAAGAGAACAAACTCGAAAAACACATCAAAACCTCGGGCACCTGATTCCGGAGGCAAAACGTCGCGAAATAACTCATAAACTGTGCCCGATGGAGCCCCTGCTGAAAGGTGTGGAGAAGTCGTAAGGGCTTTAATGAAAGCGTCCCGATCTAGGATAAAACACTCTGATGGCTCAAAGGTGTGAATAGAGGGGGATTGAGGGGTGGGAGCTGGTGGATGGAGAGCTCGAAGAATCTCGATAGTCTTGGGAGACCGAGGAGCAGGATTAAACGGTTGGAGGGCGCGAACTGCTCGAGAGAGCTCACCAACTCGGCCCAAATGAACCGCACGACGATAAGAGGATGGTACATCTGAAGTCGTAGATCTACCACGTGGTGTGAAGGAAGCACTTGCAACTCGATCCTCGTGCTCGGCGTGAAGGGCCTTCCAATCACCTCGAAGGAATCGTCGGCAACGAGCCATAGTTTCTCGGGCCCCGCTACCACCTCCACGGCGGGGTAAAACTAGAACCCAAAGAGAAAACATGAAAAGGAGGTTCCAAGGTCCAACATCCGTGGGATCGGAACAAATAAAGGTCAAAGGGAGGTGGAGGGCGTCTTGTACTATAATCCGCACAGCCATGGGGATCCGCGTGTATAATCGTGGACGGGGTGATCCCAAATCATACGCTCCAAGCACGTCTAATTCGCGTACAAATGCCCAATCTTCGCTTGTAGGTCCGGATGGGAGTGCGGTGGAAGGAAGGGTACTAGAGGATAGGCCTCCCTGGGCCAAAAATCGTTGACAACTCTTTGTATGCCGGGAAATACCGGCACCCGTCGCGAAATGGTTATGGCACCCAGTACATTCTATCCGTTTTGAGGCTATCCGTTTTGAGGCTTGATGGCGAGGTTTAGGTGGAGGAGATGAGAGAGAGAGAGAGAGAGAGGGGGCGAGGATGCTTGGCCGGCCATAGTTATTGAATGAGGGTGATGCATGAGAATTGTGAGAGGGAGAGGAAAGGGAAAGTGGGAAGGGGGAAAGTAACCACGGGAAATAGATGTTGAAAATGGTAGTGGGAAGGAACCAGGAGGTGAGGAGGAAAGAATTGATGTTTAATTTTTTTTTTTTTTTTTGGTTGAGTGAGTGGGTGTGTGTGTGTTTAAGTATCGGTTTTTGGGTGTGTAAAGGGTATAAGAGGGGGGAGGGGGGGAGATTTATTTACTTATTTATGATTATGATTATGATTATTATTATTATATATATATATATATATTTTTTTATTAATTATTATTATTATTATTATTATTTTTTTTTTTTTTTGTTTGAAAGGGAAAGGGCAGGTTGAGAGAGGGGAAGGGGGGGAGGGGGGGGGGGGGGGGAAGGGGAATTCGAGTATCGGTTTTTGGGTGTGGGGGGGGTATGGAGGGGGGGGAGAGGGAAATGTCGAAACAGATGTTTTTTTTTTTTTTTTTTTTTTTTTTTTTTTTTTTTTTGGGGGGGGGGGGGGAGAGAGAGAGGGGGGGGAGGGGGTAAAGGAAGGAGGAAGAGGGTTTAAGTATCGGTTGTCTGGTGTGTAAGGGGTATAAGGGGGGGAGGAGGGGGGGGGGGGGGGGGGTTGGAATAATTGTTTGTTTGTTTGTTTTTTTTTTTTTTTTTTTTTGCTATATGGGGGGACGGGGAGTCTGGCGATTCATGGGAGGGGGGGGAGTGGCCGGTAATGCCATAGGGGGGTCGCACCTATGGTTTTGCCGGTGTTCGTGCGGTTGGAAGCGGCCGCAGGCCGGATCCGGAGGTACATAGTAGCGGGAAGTAGGAAATGGCGTGTAGTGGGGAAGAAGACGGGATGCTTTTCAACGTAGTACGGAGAATCTTCACTAGAGTCCAAAATACTTCTTCAAAGTATCGATTACATGGGGACACTGCCCAACAGTACACACAATTAAATAATGCAGATAGGACAAACTTTCCACCACTACAAAGTTTCACCGACATCAAGCTTTAACTTGAGACAAAATCCGCCGTGTCAATGTGGTCCACTTGCAGATCCTTCTTGATTACCGTCGGTCTGATTGGTTTTATCGGACGGCGTGTTTCTTTTTACCGTACTTGGTCATTCCGAAATATGCGCGTCGCAGAGACGTCGTCCGATTAGTAGCTTCGTTCTATCGTGATGCGACACGCGTCATGTTATGATTTATCTCATGTCTTCGTATTGGTTCGTATAGTGTTTTGCATAAAATCGTACCACCGTAATATGCATTGTACGCTATAGAGTGCAAGGTATACTAGAAGGTTACCACACTAAATCTAGTAACTAACTCAATCGAAAACTCTAGAATATTTCTAAGGGTACGTCCCCATGTGTTAAAGTACATACTTTTCTCTGTCTTTTTGCCCTAAAATTCAGGGAATTTTGAAAAAAACTTTAGCCGTACGAGAAATTCATTTTTACCAAAGTAAAGTGAACGTCAATTCATACTTTGGATGTACGACCTGTTTTTCGTTATGTGAACGCATTTTGGCGTTTTCCCCTTTTAGACCCCCGGGCAAGAGAATCCAGCCCAAAAAAAAACTTCATCCAAAATCACCTCGAGGAGGTGATTTTAGTTCAAGTACCGCCCAAACAGCGAATGAAAAGCGTACCACGCACGCGCCACACGATTTGTAAATTTTTTGGACGAGGGAGAGTCCTCGCTATTTTTCTCCGCGCACGTCACGTGCTATGTACGGAAAAAAATTTGCAGGGGTCTCGGACTTCCACTTGCATTCATGAGTCCTTTGCATAATTTTTCGCCGTCGGCGCCTCTCCTCTCTCCCTCTCACACTATAGCTTGTATCTCACACTTTTTAGAATGAGATACGACAATATTGGTATAAAATGAAAGATCTTCAAAAAATATATTTTTTGAAATTTTTTAGGTTTTTATTTAATGGCAAATCGAGTGAGAAAAGTAGAAAAAGCGAAATCGAGAAACCATGGCGGAAAGTTCTTGAATCCGTGACGTCGACGTTGTCACAAGTGAGCGTGACGTCACAACGTCACCAAACCCTTAACATTTGCAATTTCATAAAAATCTAGACGTCTACCACTGTCGCTATTTTTGTTGGCGTCACCAATCGTCGGAAGTTTCGCAGTCGCCTTCAATCGTCACAAGTTGTACCTACGTCTACAACCGTCACATGTCAAAGTTCCGATTTCATTTTCGCACATTGGGACGCTCTTCAAAGTAGTACGGCGAATCTTCACTATAGTCCAAAATACTTTATCAAAGTACCGATTACATGGGGACGTACCCTAAGTTCTCAAACTCTTCCTCTCCCATAAAACTGAGAGAACTAAAGCTTTCAAATCAACATAGAGTTGCATAGGAGATACTTAGAGATTTATCTAACCGTAAAGTTCATGACAAAATTGAACATTCATTGAGGAAAGTGGGTGCTTATCGTGGGGAAACTGAGTGCCTTTTGTGATGAAAACGACTGTTACTTGTGAAAAATGAGTTTCCGTTTTAAAGGAAATAGGAACAGTTTCTGGAAATAGGAAACAGTTTATGTTTCCGTTTCTATATAAATGTGTTTTTTTCAGAAGGAAATTCAAATAATGATGATACAATCCTTACCTTCTCATTTGACGGCCACAAGAAACGGTTGAACCGCACAACACAATAGCCTTCCTACATCACCCTGAAAAAACCCTAAAAAGGTTTTGCTAAAACAAAAAAAAACAGAAATTGGTTCAACAATGGACTCCTATCACATAATTTGACTTCCCCAACACCAATGACTGTATTGAAAACATTAACAACACAATTCCCTTTAAATACATCAATTTTTCTAACTGTGATCTCTTGGGCAGACGTGATAACCAGGAGTCAAGGAAAACAAAATGTAGGTCAAATTTTTGGATATTAATTCGACATTAATAAGGTGCAAAATGCTCAGCGAAAACAAGAAGTTGATCATAGACATCACAAAATAGAGATCACAACTACATGGAAAACAATCATGACAGAGTTCCTTGGTAAAAAACTGCGAAAAAACTGCGAAAAAATGCCAAAAACCAATAATACTAGTGCAAAATATCTATAGTTCCCACACTAAATCATGTGTGTGGAACATCATACCACACATGGGAAGGAGAGGTGCATTTTGAGGTCAATGATGGTCAAAATTTGTAAAAAATTGGAAAAAAAAGGTTATAAAACCGGTCAAACAAATGGACGGTCAATAAATGATGAAGAATTAACAAAAGAATTAACAAAAGAGTTAACATAAATAGAAAATGACCCACTTTTTCCACAAGGCGTTAGAGTTGTTGGACCCCTCCACCCCCTGGTGTGGGATCTGCCAAGCAGCATCCTACGAACCGGTCCGGATTTGGAAGACACTGGAGAAAGAGGGAGAAAGAAGAAAGATAGAAAGACGTAGACTATGGTTATTCCCAAAGAAAAAGATAGAAAGACGTAGAATATGGTTATTCCCAAAGAAAAGGTTCTGAGACCTATATAGTGAGAGAACTGCAGGTATTTTTGCATCTTAACTAACTAGTAACCACTTTGCAAACTTGCTTTGTGCATAATTCGATCTACCTTTCAATGGAAAATATAGTTTTCTTCCATTTCATCACCGTTATGGAAGGCCAAAAACTGAATGGATTGCTCTTCCACATGGGCAGTCCAACAATTGCAACTGCATCGTAATTTTTTGCTTATTTTGTCAGTTCTAGTTTGGTTTAACTACGGTTTCAGAAGCATGGTTGTTCTTGACCTCTTGTGTTTTCCTGATACAAGAGAGAGAGAGAGGAGGGAGGGGGGAGGGGAGGGAGGGGAGGGGGGGGAGGGGAGGGGAGAGGGGAGAGGGAGAGGGAGAGGGGAGAGGGAGAGGGAGAGGAGAGGAGAGGAGAGGAGAGGAGAGGAGAGAGAGAGAGAGAGAGAGAGAGAGAGAGAGAGAGAGAGGAGAGAGAGAGAGAGAGGAGAGAGAGAGAGACTTACTGCAGATGTTTCACTGCCCCTCCTTTCCCAATTGAAATATAGGTGCAAAATAAACATTATCCCTACTAAGTTGTTTACCAAATTCGGCAATAGGTGAAAAACTAAAGCAACCTTCTAGATTGCTAATAAAACAAATTATATCCTCTTGCATTCTATCGATGTCGCTTGCTTTTTAAAAAAAAAAAATGTTATCAATGCAGTAAATAAGACTGCCTTAAAGGTTTTGTTATCAAATCATTGCACAATTCTTGAATCCTCGTTCAAGGTTCACGGCCGAAAGCTAAGAGTGCTAGCTTCAATTTATGACATTGTGATAAGAGTTCAAATGGTATTCCAGCATAGAAATCTATCATGAAAAAGGGGTTTTATTAACACCATTAAGGTACTGTACTTTACACAACACTTTATAATCATGCCTAAAGACGAATTCATGAACATTTCAAAAACCTTAAAAAAGACTAAAAACCTTCGACAACTTATCCGTGCACTGCTCTCTTTACGTTTTTTCCATGACAATGATTTTCTTTTCTCTTGCGCATTTACCTCCACTTTTAGGGTTTTTTTTGGGGTTTTTTAAGGTTTTTTAGGGTTTTTAAGGGTTTTTTTAAGGTTTTTAAATTTGTAGATTTCGTAGGTTATTTAGGGTTTTTAAGGTTTTTTTGGATTTTTAGGGTTTTTCTAGGGTTTCATGACCCACCTTGTAACATATGAATGATCAAACTTGTGGTTGATGGGCTGAATGATAAGGGCTCCACTAACATTTGCCTCCACCATGTTCTGTAGTCACCCCAACCATTCGTTCATACACCCTCCTCTTCCCTCTCCCTCCTCTCGTGCTATCTTAAGTTACTTTATGTCCTAATACCGTTTTCGACCGTATTTCATATCCGAATTCTTGCAACCTCTCCTCGGCCCCCCCTATTTCCTTGCCCTTACCGTTCTCCTCCCTGACTCCTCTCACCAATGCTCTCTCACTCTCAAACTCTCCCGCCCTTAAACGTTTGCATTTCCTTTTGGTTGATTGCAAAAGTGAAGATCTCTCGATCCTACGACTTTTCACTCCTAAACTCAACATGCAATTTTTATTTTTTTTAAACGAAGGACTGTGACGTGACTTAACTTGACTCCCATCTGTTGATATAAGGACACCCTCGGTTCACAGGCATAGGCATGGTCGACACTAATTGTATACAAAGTCTATTTAAGGTTTATTTTACAGTGAATTTGCTAGACAAAACATGAGTTGGAAAACAACAACAACAACATGTTTAAATTAGCATCGGTGAAACTACACAATTGATTGCTAGCGATAATATTTTTCTGGGCTCTCATCCTTGCACAATTGTTGGACATTCAAATTGATAGATTAATTAACATGTGAAGTTCAAAAATTGTGATTTTGGGATGAAACAATTTGGCAATATAATGGAAATAACAGTTGCACTGTGAAGACAGTTATTAACATGATAGTTTTAGTTTTGTGTATCGCAACCTTATTTGAGCCAGCCATGAAAGGAGTTAGCAATTAAAAAAGTAATCAACCATGTGTGTCGGAATGAGAGCTGTAGCAATAATCGATAAACTCTACCATATTTAGGAAGAATGATTTTGCAATAATCGATAAACTCTACCATATTTAGGAAGAATGATTTTGCAATAATCGATAAACTCTACCATATTTAGGAAGAATGATTTTGCAATAATCGATAAACTCTACCATATTTAGGAAGAATGATTTTGCAATAATCGATAAACTCTACCATATTTAGGAAGAATGATTTTGCAATAATCGATAAACTCTACCATATTTAGGAAGAATGATTTTGCAATAATCGATAAACTCTACCATATTTAGGAAGAATGATTTTGCAATAATCGATAAACTCTACCATATTTAGGAAGAATGATTTTGCAATAATCGATAAACTCTACCATATTTAGGAAGAATGATTTTGCAATAATCGATAAACTCTACCATATTTAGGAAGAATGATTTTGCAATAATCGATAAACTCTAACATATTTAGGAAGAATGATTTTGCAATAATCGATAAACTCTACCATATTTAGGAAGAATGATTTTGCAATAATCGATAAACTCTACCATATTTAGGAAGAATGATTTTGCAATAATCGATAAACTCTACCATATTTAGGAAGAATGATTTTGCAATAATCGATAAACTCTACCATATTTAGGAAGAATGATTTTGCAATAATCGATAAACTCTACTATATTTAGGAAGAATGATTTTTGCAATAATCGATAAACTCTACCATATTTAGGAAGAATGATTTTGCAATAATCGATAAACTCTACCATATTTAGGAAGAATGATTTTGCAATAATCGATAAACTCTACTATATTTAGGAAGAATGATTTTTGCAATAATCGATAAACTCTACCATATTTAGGAAGAATGATTTTGCAGTAGAAAAGGCTTAGCCAGTTTCGTGATAATTGGCAATAGGAGAAGAACTTCGCTAAGATGAGGACATTTGCTACACCTTCAAGCTTTTGTTTCAATGCGACTACAACAAATTTTTGAAGAAAAACAATTGCGGAGCGCCACAATTTGGATTGAAAACTTCCACATAGGTCCTTTTAGAAGTTGCTTTATGTAGAACGAAAAAGGGAGCGAAATTTAAGTGAGGAGAAAGAGGCAATTAATGACGTCGACGTTGTCACAAGTGAGCATGACGTCACAATATCACCAAACCCTAAACATCTGCAATTTCAGAAAAATCTAGACGTCTACAACTGTCGCTGTTTTTGTTGGCGTCACGATTGTCGAAAGTTTCGTAGTCGTCTTCAATCGTCACAAGTTGTACCTACGTCTACAACCGTCACATTTCAAAGTTCCGATTTCTAGTGTTGTGTATCGGTAAAAAACTTATCGCGATAACAACGATACCGATAGTTATCGGTTATCGAACGGTCAGCGGTCCCGATATATTTGTACTTTCTGTACTTTCTGTCCGGAGTGCTTTCTGTCCGGTAAACTGAACGGTAAATTTACGAGAAATGTACGGTTTTTTACGGGAAATGTACGGAATTTGACGAAATAATACGTTGCACTTTGTAGTACTTTTTGGGCGGTTAACTGAACATAAATTTTAAGGGAACATACGGAATTGTACGAATAAACTGATTATCATGGAACGGTAAAAAGACGGCGGACACAAAGTACAACGGATGCAAAATAACATTATGCTCGCCGCCGGAATCGAACGGACGACATTCAATGATAAAATACGAGCGGACGGTCAGCGTGAGCGCCGACATCTCGGAATGGCTTTTTTGGCGGCTTTTGCCAAAAAAGCCGACGGATTGACACGTGGTAGGTTTCCAGTGGATCCCAAAAAATAAAGGGACAAAGCCACGGTGTCAGATGTGAAAGGTACATCGTTTTAAGTGGAGCCGTACTAAAGACGTACACATCTTATGCCGGCTACTGTACTTTCGGCTTGTACAAATGATCTGATTGGTAGGTACCTCAGGGGTTGTGAGTAGGGCGCCTCGGGGGAATAAGACGTACAGTTGAGTGTACATGCCGTACATTTATCTGCACGGCTCATACAGTTATCGCCGACAGTTATCGTTATCAGAATAATAAAAAAAAAAAAGCGGGACGGAATTAGCGTACACAACGCTAATAACGATTGGCGGTGTACCGTTTCCCCTTTTTTCAAGTGTGAACCACGCAAGATTGTAGACGCTGAGAACCGTCACGGGAATTGTCAGCGTATACAGCCGTCACACCCTTAAGTAACATTTTTTTTTTGGTTACACATAGGGACACCTGAAATCCGGGTCCGCCGGATCTGCGCTAAAAATCAAAGTAAGTTCGCTTAGTTTCAATTACATGGAGAAGCTCCCTTAATTAAGAGGGGCGACTTGTTGTACCTCGATTACTCGGAACGGTACACGTAGCCTCATTTTATGGATGTTGCTACGTACACTACACCGTGAATCGCTATTAGTGTTAATGTTTTTTTCGCCACTTAAAACATCTTTTCTCCGTACACACGTGCCAGATTGTGGATCTAACGGTTGCGATTGAGAGGTTTAAACTTTGGTGCGTTCAGAAAAGGACAAAAGTTTGTACCGTCACGTACTGTCTGCGATGGCGAACGACGAACGACGACCGACGACGAGACGATGCGTCGGCCGATTTTGGAAGGAAAGAATTTGTCGTATTCGGAAGAGCCACCGATACATTTTTAGAGTGTAGCGGACAGAAGTTCCATGGCGAATTCGGCCGGAGGAATGGACGGAGAAACGACAAATTTGAGTACGGACACAGGTAGAAAGCGACAAAAATGAGAGGAGGAAAGGGGGAGGGATTGGAGGGGGGGAGCAGATGACTTATTTGAAAATTGAAAAAAAAATATGAAAAAAAAATATGAAAAAAAAAATATGAAAAGAAAATATGAAAAGAAAATATGAAAAAAAAATATGAAAACAAAATATGAAAAGAAAATATGAAAAGAAAATATGAAAAGAAAATATGAAAAGTTTTAGGAACAATCTTTTTGGTAAAGTATTTGGAAAATCAAAACTGGGCATTTAAAAAGAAAAAAAAAAAATTGTAGTGAAAGAAAAAGTAGTGAAAGATAGTTTTTCTGAACTTTTTCCTTTTAACCTTTTTTTTCCCTCTTTTTTTTTTGGTGAGAAAACAGGAATTCCAAAAACGCACTCTTTTTTTGAGGGGGAGGGGTGGGAAGAGGAGGGAGGGGGTGTTTCTTTCCTGTTTCATTTGTTTATAATTTTATTCATTTATGTTTTCATCTATCTATCTATTTATTTTATTTACTTATTTCTTCATTTGTTCATCTATTTATTTAATTAATTATTTATTTATTTTCTCTGACTCAATTTTTAACCCCACCTTCATCTCTTTTTCATATTTCCACATACATGTATTTTTTTTTTTTTTTTATTTCCTTTTTTTTTTTTTTTCCTTGCAGGGGATGCGAATCAAATTTTCGATCCGTCTCCTTTGCACTCTTTTTTCAAAAAAAAATTCCGGGCAGCCCAAAAAAATTTTCAGAGCTCTGCCCGAAGTCGGTCCCCATGGCAAAAAAAACTTGGAGAATTTTTGGACTCAAAATTTGTCCATTTGTTTCTCATCACTCTTATTATTGTGGATGTTATTGTCACAGTTATCGACCTTTTCCATGTTTACCGAAGGTCAGTTTTTAGTTTTTTACCCAAAAAATGTTTAAAATTAGATATTTAATTGCATTTTGTATCATATTTATTGAATAAACCTGATTAAACCTATGATTAAACCCGGTTAAACCTTTTTTACCCTGATTAAAACCCTTGCTAGACTCTTTCTCAAATCCTTATCCAAACCTAATAAAGACTCGAATAAAACTTTGATTTAACTCTATTTTTTTTTTTTAAACCTTGTTTAAACTTTCACTTTTGAACTTTTAATGTTAAACTTGAATTAAAACCCCACTCATATCTAGTCAAACTTAGTCAAACCTAGTCAAGCCTAGTCAAACCTGGTCAAACTCAACATTTAAAACCTCCCTACAATTTAAAACCCTGAATATACCCCAACTCTAAAGTCGCTTCCCTTTTTTTTTTTTTCTCCTTTTGTTTTTTTTTTGCAGTCATCGCCTTGAACTTGACCAATGCGAGGAAATTTTGTCTTATTGTAAACTACAGTCCAAATTTTGCGACGAGGAAATCGATTATATACCACATTCCGAGTCTCTTTATTACATTTCTATGGCCATTCTTTCCGTTTTACTTTTGAACATTTTTCTTCTGTTGGTCTCGTGGCAACTCGCCTTTTTTTTACATTTTGGATATGTTTTGGAGTTGTTGATAGTTCCGACGGCGATCGGATTGGAGGCGACTTTCGACAGCGATGCCGCCGGTTTGAACACCTTTCTTTAAGTTATTTTCTTTTAGTAGTTTTAAAAAGTTTATTGTTTTGTTTTGTTGTTGTTATTGTTGTTATTGTTATTGTTTTTTTTGTTTGAGGTTTTATTTTGTGTTGTGTTTGTTGTTGTTGTTGCTGTTTTTGTTATGGTTATTGTTATTGTTTTACTTGGTATTTTTTTATTATTGTCGTTGTTTTTGTTTGTTGTTGCTGTTTCTGTTACCGTTATTGTTTTTGGCATTATTATTGGTATTGGTGTGGTATTGGTATTATTATTTTTTTTTGTTTTCGTTGTTGTTTTTGTTTCTGTTTTTACTGCTGATGTGGCATTGATGCTGACATGTCAAACATGCTGACATGGCAGTTACAATTACTGTGCTTATGTGGCAGCAGTGCTGACGTGGCAGTTATGAGTAGTCCTGGCTTGACATTGATGCTGACGTGGCACCAGTGCTGAAGTGGCCGCTATAATTACTGTGCTGACATGGCATTGGTGCTGACATGTCAAACATGCTGACGTGGTTGTTATAATTACTTTGCTGATGTGGAATTGATGCTGACTTGGCAATAATAAGTACTGTCCTGACATGGCATTGATGCCTGCCGACATGTCAGTGCTGACATGGCACCAGCGCTGACGTGGCATGAGTGCTGACATGACATTGATGCTGACGTGGCATCAGTGCTGAGGTGGCACGAGTGTTGATGTGGCATCAGTGCTGGCGTGATTTGAATGCTGACGTGGTACAAACGCTGACGTGGCACCAGTGCTGACGTGGCAGGGTTGGTGACGGCCGTGACAATGCTGTGGCGCATCGTGCGAGTGATGCACGGGATCTTCGAGGTGACAGACGAGGAGGTCAAGAAGGACGTCGAGGAAGCGAAGGCGAAAATCGAGGAACTGAAGACGCGACACGAGGAGGATTTGGCGTCCATGGCACAGTTGAAGAAAGAATTGGAAGAACTGAAAACAAATTTGGTTCGAAGGTAGTAACAAATGTCGCATAAGTTAAAAAAAATAATTTAAAGAATTAGAAGTCCTCGCCATCATTGTCATCATTGTCATCTATTAGAAATAAAATAAGTTGAAAAATGTTGTTCTATGTTTAAAAAACAAGAAAAATTATTTTTGTCTTTTCCAATCTTATTGGTATGTATTATTTATTCATTGTCATGAAGTTGTTTGATCTTATATGACATTTTTCGTCTTCTTTTCGCCTTTTTTTTTGTTTCCATGTACTCACATGGTAAACCATTTTGCATTCTAATTAAACAAAAAAAAAAAAAAAGGTGAAACTTTTTTTTTCTTATTATTAACAAGTTTTAGGACTTATTGAATTGAAACGTGAATTCGGTTTCCATGCTTTAATATTTTTGTCCGTAGGACATAGTTTAGAAACTAAACATAGTATATTTTAATATTTTAATTTAATTTATATTTAATAGTCTCATAGGGTAATTACCTATAATTATAAATTGAAAACATCTAATTATCGAAGAGATTTACCCTAAAAATTGAAGGTAAATTGTTCACTTTTAGGGCAAATCGTGTCGGGCTCCATAATCCTCGTGCTGTAGTCAACAACTCTAAATCCTAATAATTTTTCCATAAAGAATAGTTTATGTTTTCATCAAACAGTATGTTGGAGTATTATTTTACTGCATTTATATACATATATACATATCTACATATACATATGCATATATACATGTACACATATACATATATACATATATACATATACACATATACACATATACATATATATATTATTTATATATAATGTCTGGTTCACAATAGGAACAACAATAGTTTTGATTTGCAATTTGGTTTCCTCCATAGGTTTAAGTTGCAAAAACAATAATAAAAATAAATAATAAATAATTGGTTCTCCCTCTCCCCCTCACCCTCTCCCTCTCCATCTCCCTCGTCCTCTCCCTCTCCCTCTCCCTCTCCCTCTCCCTCTCCCTCCCCCCTCCCCTCCCCCACAAACATCTCAACAGGTAATATGTCAAAAGAAAAAGGTGCCATGACTCGAACCAACAAATGGAATACATCTAAATTATAAAATAGCAATAAAAATAAAATAAAATAAAAACAGAATAAAAAAAAAAAAAAAAAAAAAACAGAATTAAAATAAAGTAAATAGCATTATAAATAATCAGAGGTGTCTCGGGGCGTTGATCATTGAGCTCGTTTTGTATGAATGTAAAATGAATATAGTAAATAGGAAAATACATAAACAAAAAAAAAGAAACAAAAATCTAGCTGTGGAGGGAGGGAGGGAGGGAGATCGATCCAAATAATCCAATCTAAATTTAGAATCTACTAAAAAAAAAGGCCCATTCATCGTTAAATTAACAATATTATGAAAAAAAAAAAAAAAAAAAAACACCTCATTCCATGCTAAATTAAAAATCTAATGTAAAAGCAAAAAAAAAAAAAAAAAAAACCTAATGGCAAGTAAGCTTAGAATAGAATTTAAATGAAGAAATATATATATAAAGGCACGAAAAGGTTCGTCCATTCTTATTATTTTCTTACGCATAAGTTCCCTCACCTTCTCTCTACCAATCCCCCTCTTTGCTGCTCCCTCACTCTCACTCCCCCCTCCCTCCCCCCTTCCTCTCCCCCTCCCGATTCCTCACTTCCCCCCCCCTCTCCCCCCCCCCAACCCTTCCCCTTCCTGTTCTCACACACTCCCCCTCCCTCCGTCTCCCCGTCCCCGCTTCCTCTCACTCATCCTCAGTCTCCCTCCCTCTCACCTTACTCATCCCTTCCCCTACCCCTCCCCCCCTCATCTTTCCGCTTCTCCTCCCTCTATACTCATTCCCCACCTTCCCACACCTCTTTCCCCCCTTCTCCTCTTCCTTGTCTCCCCCCTCTCCCCCCCCTCTCACCCGCCCTCTCCCCTCTCCCCCCCCTCCCTCCTGCCCCCATCCCTCCTCTCCCCCCTCTCTCCCACATCTCCCACCTCCCTTTGCCCCTCCCCCCCTCCCCCCATCCCCCCCTCCCCCCCCCCCCCCTCTCCCTCCCTCCCCCCTCTCCCTCCCTCCCCCCTCTCCCTCCCTCCCCCCTCTCCCCTCCCCCCTCTCCCCCCCCCCCCTCTCTCCCTCCCCCCCTCCCCCCCCCTTTCCATCCCCCCCTCCCCCCGCCCCTCTCCCTCCCTCTCCCCCCCCCCTCTCCCTCCCCCCCTCCCCCCACCCCTATCCCTCCCTCTCCTCCCCCCCTCCCCCCACCCCTATCCCTCCCTCTCCTCCCCCCCCCCCTGGCACTCATAACTATTAACTTCTGTACGGTAAAACTGTGAAACGCTATTAGTGTTACCATTTTTTTCGCCACTTAATACATCTTTTCTCCGTACACACTTGTCAGATTTTCAAAAAGAGACCGCCAATCGGAAACAAAGAATCTTACAATTCAATCACAACCGTCAGATCCATTATCCGACAGGTGTGTACAGAGAATATATGATTTAAGAGATGAAAAAAACATAAACACTAATAGCGATTCACGGTGTACTATATCTGTCCCTCTCCCACTCCATCTCCCTCTCCCTCTCCCTCTCCCTCTTCCTCCTTCCCTCTCCCTCCTTCCCTCTCCCTCACTTCCTCTCCACCATTCTCTCTCCCTCCCCCCCCTCCTTCCCTCTCCCTCTCCCTTTCCCTCTCCCTCTCCCTCTCCCTCTCCCTCTCCCGCTCCTGCTCTCTCTCCCTCTCCATCTCCCTCTCCCTCTCCCTCTCCCTCTCCCTCTCCCTCTCCCTCTCCCTCTCCCTCTCCCTCTCCCTCTCCCTCTCCCTCTCCCTCTCCCTCTCCCTCTCCCTCTCCCTCTCCCTCTCCCTCTCCCTCTCCCTCTCCCTCTCCCTCTCCCTCTCCCTCTCCCTCTCCCTCTCCCTCTCCCTCTCCCTCTCCCTCTCCCTCTCCCTCTCCCTCTCCCTCTCCCACTCCCTCTCCCTCTCCCTCTCTCTCCCCCTTTCCCTCTCCGTCTCCCTTTCCCCCTTCTTTCTTCCCTCTTCCTCCTTCCCTTTCACTCTCTCCCACTCCCTCTCCCTCTCCCTCTCCCTCTCCCTCCTACCCTCACCCTCTCCATCTCTAACTTCTCTCTCCCTCTCTCTCTCCCTCCTTCCATCTCCCTCCTTCCCTCTCCCTCTTTCTCTCTCCCTCCTTCCCTCTCGCTCCTTCCCTCTCCCTCCCCTCTCCCTCCTTCCCTCTCCCTCTCCCTCTCCCTCTCCCTCCTTTCCTCTCCCTCCTCTCCCTCTTCCTCCTTCCCTCTCCCTCCTCTCCCCCCCCCTCCTCTTCCTGTCCCTCCTCTCCCTCTCCCTCGTGTCCCCCTCCATCCTCTCCCTCCCCCTCTCCCTCTCCCTTTTCCTTTCCCTCTTCCTCTCCCATTACTTCTCCATCACCCTCTCCCTCCTTCCCTCACCCTCTCCCTCGCTCATCTTCTCCCTCTCCCTCTCTTTCTCTCCCTCTCACTCTCTCCCTCTCTCCCCCTCCCTCCTCTTCCTGTCCCTCCTCTCCCTCTCCCTCGTGTCCCCCTCCATCCTCTCCCTCCCCCTCTCCCTCTCCCTTTTCCTTTCCCTCTTCCTCTCCCATTACTTCTCCATCACCTTCTCCCTCCTTCCCTCACCCTCTCCCTCGCTCATCTTCTCCCTCTCCCTCTCTTTCTCTCCCTCTCCCTCTCTCCCTCTCCTTCCTTTCCTCTCCCTCCCCTCTACATCCTTCCCTCTCCCTCCTTCCATCTCTCTCCTTCGCTCTCCCTCCTTCCCTCCTCTCTCTCTCAGACTCCCTCTCCCTTTCCCTCTCCCTCCTTCCATCTTCACATTCCCTCTCCTTCTCTCCCTCTCCCTCTCTCGCTCTCCTTCCTTCCCTCTCCCTCCTTCCCTCTCCCTCTCCCTCTCCTCCTTCCTTCTACATCTTTTCCTCTCCCTCTCCTTCTCCCTCTCTCCCACTCCCTCTCTCCCTCTCATTCCCTCTCCCTCCTTCCCTCTCCCTCCTTCCCTCTTTTTCTCTCCCTCTCCCTCCTTTCCTCTCCCTCCTTTCCTCTAGCTCCCTCCTATTCCCTCTTTCTATCTCCCTCCCTCCCTCTCCCTCCTTCACTCTCCCTCTCCCTCTCCCTCTCCCTTTCCCTCTCCCTCTCCCTCTCCCTCTCCCTCTCCCTCTCCCTCTCCTTCTCTCTCTCTCCCACTCCCTCTCCATCTCCCTCTCTTTCTCCTTTTCTCCCTTTCCCTTTTTTCCTCTCCCTCCTTTCCCTCCCTCCTTCCCTCTCCCTCTCTCTCTTTCCCTCTCCCTCCCTCCACTAACGCCGGGTCAGTCATTCAAGCTAACGGGAAGGATTCCCGTAACCACATACGAAATGGACCATCCACAGATCAAACACGCAAGAGGGGCTTAGGGAGTCACAGAAAATAAATGGAGATAGGAATGATGTAGAGTAAGGAGGGATATTTAGCAAGTAGACAAGATAGACAAAGTAGAATCTCAGGAATAGCCGTAGCTTACAATTATGGTCCTTTTAAGACAATTTGTTACAAAGACTTTATAATAAAGCCAAATGTATTCTACTTTGTCTTACTCTTTGTATGCCTAACTTGCTCTATGAAATTGATGGATGAAGGGGTGTTTTCTGTCTACTCTGCTTTGTCTTTTATATGCAAACAAAAAGTATACACTAAATAAGCCACCAAAGTGTGGTCCAATTATTTCATGTTTACACATTGATTGTCTACCGGGAATTGCTACACGTCTCTACACAATTGTGTGTATAAAGCATTCACTCAAACGAGTAGTTGTTCGGTTCAATTACATACATTCCGATTTGTCGCGTCACGCCACGTCGCACATATGCAAATCGGCACTCTTGTCAAAATGGATTGGTCGCTAAAGATCGTCCAAAGCTAACACTCCCACTCGAGCTTTACGCAATACACCCGATACAATATCGCCACTGATGATTTTCGTCAAAGTAAAAAACTAGCGGGATTTTTCTCGATGTAAAAATTGATCGCAGTACCCTTGAGGCGATTTGGAGTTGATATAAGCTCTGGCTCCATTGACTTGTACTGATTCTGATTTTGTTTGAAGTATAATCCTATGGGGACCACTTGTGGTCCAAAGATGACCTTTTGTCAAAGTATGACCAATTGGGGCGCGTCTGGCGCCTAAGGTTACTACGTCGTTGGCGTTTGCTGTTAATGCGTCATTGGCGCCTAAGGTTACTGCGTCGCTAGCGCTTGCTGCTAATGCGTCATTGGCGTTTGCTGCTGATGCCAACAGATCACTTCTGGGACCACCTGATGTGTCCGTTATCCTCATTGTACGAAGAGAATACTTTTTCATTTCCCTTTGATCGTGGATTTCGTTCGTCAGACATCCAATTAGTACCGTGTGTTTCGTCGTATGAAAATTAAGTTGTCGTTCAAACGACTCACTCAATTCTGGTCGTTCGATTGTTTTGTTTGCGGCGGCGATGAAACCTCAACATTTCTTAATATATGACTCCAAAGGTGCTTCGTGCCTTCGTCGCATGAATTCAAAGGTACATATTGTACTTTTTCAAATCATAAATGAGTTAGTACTTTCTAATACATGTTCATTCTGTCCGTTGGAATTTTCCTGTCTGAAACCTTTCTTCCTTAGGGTTTCACTCAGGGTTTCGTCTAAGTCCTTGTCTTTTCTCTTCAGATTGTAATAGGTTAGCACGTCTTCTAGGAAACTAAGGCTTAGGTTTTCCTCTACAGCTATGGCGTCTAGGTTCTTTTTCCCTTTTCCCCAGCCACGGCTTCCGCTGCAGATCTTGTTGTTAATCCTGCCTGGAACTTTTTAATCTGCGGCAGTCCAATATGTTTCTCCACTATCTGAATGTGGTGAGGTATGTTTTCTTTACTTCCCTCAACCTTGATTTCATTGCATCTATCTGAATCCCCTCTAAGCCTTTCTTTGGCAACTGTTAATTTAGGTGGACAATTAAGGTCTTATAAATTGAGGTCTTAGCACTGAGTTCTTTTGAGTCTTTTACATCTTTTAGCTGTATCAACTTCTGAATTCTTCTAGATGTCTTTATAATCTTATCTTTCTTTGCATTTTGACTCTTAAATTTCATAACATTGAAATGTGACCTAATCTGAGACATTGAGGATTGGAAACTAACACCTTTATACTCTCCCATGATGTCTTCCGCTGTGCTATGCAGATGTTTTCCTTTCGAAATCGTGGCAGACTGAACCTTGGCCGCATCTGGAGCCTGTAGAAATGGCGGTTTTGGAAGAACCTCGGTCACAAAAAGGTAAGATGAAAATTCTTTTGAATCTTTCCCTATTAATCCCCTCCTGTCTGTTTTCTCAATTTCGAACATCAATGCTTCTTTGAAAGATTTCGTCTCCCACATTTTTGACTTCGGTTCCTCTTCTATCAAGTGGACTAACCTTTCACTTACTTAATCAAATTTTTAATCAACCGGTTGTGTGGGACGACAAGTGGAGGAATCCTGTGAGGCTTCTCCCACTTTCCTAGGAATCTCTGCTCCTCTATGGTGAGTTCCACCTGCCTTTGCTGTTGTCTGATTTTTGCACTCCATTCCATTTTTAGTATCATGTGGCATGATGCTTGAAAGGACGGTGAAGTAATTTTGACTTACAAATTCTTTTCTTGTTTTTCGTCCTTTGTTCACCTTTGTCCGATTCTCCTTGATATAGAACTGTTTGCTCCTCCACTGAATCCAAATTCTTTATCGGCCTCGATGATAGGAGCTCCTATGGGTGATCTCCTTCCCTTGAGGTGACTTCCTTGAGGATGATGTGAGTCTTTGCCCTCGGCAAATCTGTCTTCTCCCCGGTTGGATCAGTTAACGGTGATATTTTGTTCCTCATGATCTCCTTTTGTAAAAGGGACCAAAAATAAGCACCATAATACACCACAATACACAGCGGAAAGTTCCAAGGATCTTCTTGTAGGAACAGCAGGAGCACACAGCAATGACAGACAAGGTTGCGCTTTATTACTCGAGAGAGGAATACAAAATTCAGCGCTTGCTGCGAAAGTCTACTCAAAGAGTCTCCTGCTGAGTAGGCCTACTTCACTAATTAAACTAACTAGCTGGTAGTCAACCTAGTACTGTACAACTGTAAACGTGGACCTTCACGGTCAACCAGACAAATCTCAAAATACCTTTCTAGAACAATACCGTTCTATCTATATTCTGTGGCGTTGCTATACTGCTAAGCTGCGTTGCTGTGTTGCGCTGCTATGCTGCTACGCTACTAAGTAGTTATGCCGCTAAGTTGCTACGCTGCTATATTGCGCTGGTCTATAATCACAGCTGCACTGCTCTGACACCGCAACTATAGCAGCCTAGTTGCTAGCCACTAAGTACCCAACTCTATAACCCTGTTTCAGTGCCTCCTACTAGGGCTTCAGCCTCTCGCTGAACTTTACTGGCTCAGGGAAACTGCTATTGCCAGAGTATGCCGTACATCTGTTCACGATACTCCTCGAACTCCTGTCGCAGGGTGTCGAGTTGATTTTGGAGCTGCTCACATCAGGTCTCCAATAGCGCAATATGATGGCCTGCCGCTGCCAAACATCTCTGAGTGATTCATTCCCGAACCTGGTCCTCCCCTTCCTCCGGTACAGCCTCTAGTACCTCGAATTGCGGCGGAATGGCTGCCGGTGCTGGCTCCTCGGGTGTCGAAATTCGGGGCGCTTCGGGTTCTGCAAGTTGCTGTACCTCTTCCGCCTCTCCTTCAGCCGGTTCCCACCGAGGTACCTTCGTTAGCTTGAAGGACGCATTTTTTCTAGCAGCTCGGGCCCGCTGCAGAGCGTTTTGGGCCATCTTGAGTGCCCGTACCTCAGGTGTAACCTCTGCCGAGAGATGATGTCATGGAGGCGGACATCCCACGGGTGATAATGGCGAAGTAACCCGGGAACATCCACTCTGTACCGGTAGTTATTTTCAACCACTTCCACAAACGGAAGGGCAGGGGGGTTTAGTTGCACATAACCCTTGTGATTGTTCACGAGGTCCTTTGTCCTCATAAAATTCCAGGCCGGGTGTGATGGTACGTTGGCGAGGATAAGGATAGGTTCCCCAGGCTTTCGAGTACGCCACTCCTCATGCCACTTCGCTGGATCCTAATAAAAGTGCTTCGCGAAGCTGAAGGTGAGATCCGAATGCCGTGTGTTGACAGGGAGTGGAAAGAGGTAATCGGGGGCTTCTTCTCCCTTTTCAGTCTCTTCGTCTGTGTCCCATTGATCTCCTCGAAAAAGGAAAACATCGTCACCACTGGGGTATTGTGCTTACGCCTTCTTTTCCGCGCTTTCAAACGACTACTCGTCTGCGGTACTCTTCTTCTTGGGGTCCCTCATCACCTCCAGATCCGAGGCGCGCTCCGCTATAGGCGGAGGTGTTCGTTCCCGTTCTAGTTCCTCCGCATCCGAGAGCTCATGGTCTTCCTCATCCTCTTGATCTCCCTCTTGGAGTGGGTGGTATTCAGGGTCGCGAAATGGTTTAAGAAGAGAAACATGGAAGACATTGTGGAAACGCCACTCCTTCGGAATATCCAACTTATAAGCCACCTCACCCATGTTGTTTTTAGAAAGCTTTAGTCCTCTCTATATCTCAGCTGTGAGGGAGAGAGAGCTATTCAGGACTTAAGTTATTTTTGGTTGAGTTCGGTTCAGTGGTTACAAAAATTAGTGTGACAGTGAAGTTGGGAGTTCACGGTTCATTCACACTTGGGACACGCGTCGTCACTTGAGAGAAATACGTGAGTATGTCCTCCGTGGACGTACGGAAATTCGGCAGGACCACGGGACTTCGTGAAGTCAATTCTACGGTGCCAAATCCTCTAGTCGGACGGCTGACAGCCGCCGCCAACAAATACTGACGAGGCGTGACTAGATCACTATCACTTTACGTTGTCTGAACTTCGGTGTAAATATTTGGTAGAATAGAATTTTGTTTGTAGTGAATTAGTTGTTTAGAGTTGAGAATGTGGTTTATGACATACCTTTAGTACACAGGTATACTCATACTATTTGTTGTGTTAGAATGTTATATGTACGGCTGGAATGCCTCCGTACAGCTTAGTGTAGTTTCGGTGTATAGAAGTAGGACTTAGTGAATTTGATTCATTAGGAACAAATGATATGAAAACTGTACACTCAGTTTTATGTAATTTCATTTCTGCATATCTCACAGATATGTGAGCGGAATTCTTTAAAATTTGGTGTGTGTGTTTCTTTTTATGTTATCTACATTGTGGTAAATTTTCAGGACCATTGGATCATTTTTCTGAAAGTTATAGTCTGTCAAAGTTGTTGTTCAGCCATTGGTATTTGTGGAAGCTTCCTCTTTTGTTTTGTTCTACGATGACTACTGCTGCATCTTCTTCATCTTCAGTGCCAACAGTTGTCTTAGAACAACAACCCACACGTGACAAAACTGTGAATTGGCGCGTGAATTTTGGTGCCAATTTCTTAGAGAGGGCACCCGATAAGGAGAGGTTTGCCATATTAAGGCGAACCTTATCACCCACGCAGAAAACGGTTTCCTTCCGGTGAGCGTCGGCCTGCGACTTTTGACAATCCTCTGCCAGCTGGAGCCCCTTTGCCGCCTTTTCTTGGTTCCCTTGCAACGTTTTGGCAAAATCCGGAGCTGCCGGCGTAAGGCAGTCCGCTACCTATAAGTTTTGTGGAAGGGTGGGCTGTCGTCCATTGAGGGAGAATGGCGTAGCATTCGTGGACGAGTGCACCGCAATGTTGTACGCCACCTCAATCGTTGTTAGACAGTCCACCCAATCCGTTTGGTGTACCAAGACATAAGCCCGCAACGCCTCCTCCTAAGTCCGGTTCACCCTTTCAGTCTGACCATTAGTTTGAGGGTGGTAAGCTGTGGACATGGCCAATTGTGTGCCACATTGCTCAAATAGTTTTTGCCAAAAGTGGCTTACGAATTTTCGATCACGGTCGCTGACGATCCTCTTCGAAAGTCCATGATGGCGGAATATCTCCAGAAAAAATAAATCTGCGACATCTCGCGCAGTGGTTGTGGTTGATGTGGGTAGGAAATGGGCCATTTTCGTCAAATAATCCACAACGACGAAGATGGAGTCATAGCCCTCCTTAGTCAGCGGGAAAGCTACGATGAAATCCATCGAGATCACCTCCTAAGGAACTGATGGTATGGGGAGGGGTTGCAACAGATCTTGTTGTCCCGATGCCGATTTGTTTCTATTACAGGAGTCACACGTCCATACATACTCCGCAATGTCGCGATTCATGTTCGGCCAGTAATACGCCGCAACGACACGTGCGGTTGTTTTATCCCGCCCAAAATGTCCACTGAGCGGCTCGTCATGACTTATTTGAAGTATCATATGACGTAACTCCGGCTTTGTTGGAACGTAAAGTCGTGTTGTCTGACTCGGTCTGTACCGCCACATACCATTGGTGGTTCAGAATAATATCTTTTGTTGAATAAGTTCCTTCATTATCTCTTCTTTGTCGTAAGCGGCCTTGATCCTACTTATCTACTGTTCGTCCACTTGCACCGTAGTAGTGACTGCGCAAAGTTTCGGATCTTGCGTTACGTCCGACACTGCGGTGTTTTTTTTCACAAAGCTTACGTCTACATCCTGCGATGTTTGCGATTGTTGCTCTGCCACTGGAGCAGCAACTCCGGGTCTTCTTGACAGCGCATCCGCCGGGTTTGTCTTGCCCGGCTTATACACAATGACAAGTTCCAGCCCGAAGGTCTGAAGAAACGTCATCCATCGCACTTGTTTCTTGGACAACTTTGGCTGTGTTTGCGGGTACTGTAAAGCGTGGTGATCCGTAATAACTGTGATCCGGTTCCCCTGAACATAACATTTCCAAACCTCCAGCGCATTGATGATCGTAATTGTCTCCTTTTCATGGGTGGCCCAGTTAAGCTCCGCTGCCTTTAATTTTCGACTGTCGTAGGCAATGGGTTGTAGGCCTTTTCCTTGATCTTGCATAAGGATCGCTCCAATAGCCGTATCGCTGGCGTTTGTAATTATCGTCCAAGGTAAGTCTGGGTCGGGAACAGCTAACACAGGGGCGGTAACCAACCGCTCTTTCAACGTGTTAAAAGCTGCCCCTAGCGTCGATTTCCATTCGTAGGGTACGTCATTTTTGAGTCATTCCGTGAGTGGTGCAGCCATTTTTGCAAAACCTTCCAAAAAACGTCGATAGAAGGAGCATAATCCCATAAAGCTCCGTAATTCCGTAATATTCACCGGCTGCGGCCACTCCTTCATTGCCCTCGTTTTGTTCGGATCCACTGCGATTCCATCCCGGCTCACCACATGGCCTAGAAAATCATTTTTTTCCTTCAAGAAGTCACATTTACTCCTCTTTGCGTACAACTTATTTTGCCGAAGGGCTTGTAGGACCGTTCGCAGGTGCTTCATGTGATCCTCCAGCGTTGCGCTATACACCAAGATGTCGTCTAGAAAGACGATTACAAACGCATCTAAATATTGCCGAAAGATGGAGTTCCTCAAAGGCATAAAAGTTGTCGGTGCATTGGTCAACACGAACGGCATTACCCGAAACTAGAAATGGTCGTATTGAGTTCTAAACGTTGTCTTTTCCACATCCTCCTCGGCAATCCTGATCTGGTGATAACGGCTACGCAAATCTATATTCGAGAAATATTTAGCACCTCGAAGTCGATCAAACAATTCATCTATTCTCGGTAAAGGGTACGCACTTTTCACTGTTAACTTGTTTAGCGCTCGGTAGTCCACACACATACGAAAACCTCTATCTTTTTTATTCACGAAGAGAACGACGGCTCCATACGGTGACTTGCTCGGTTCTATTGCTCCGGCTTCGACCAACTCCGCGAGTTGCTTTTTGAGTTCGTCCAATTCGATGTAACTCATCTTGTTTATCCGATTAGCCGAGGGTACCGCTTTGACAACAAGATTTATCTTGTGGTCTACTTCGCGCGTCTGAGGTAAGCCCTCGAAGAGCTTCGCGGGAAAAACATCTACGTACTCCTCGAGAAGTTTTGTCACAACTTCCGGGGCCACTTCGGAAGTCTTTTTGGTGTCGTCACTTTCTTTTGAGTCGAAGTCGAGGTCCTTCTTCTTCCATTCCTCCGCAATCTCCTCCTTTGCCTCCTCTATAGGCTGGACGACCGCTACACCAATAGTTTCCCTTTTTCTGAGTGCCCTCTTAAGCTGTAAGGCCGAAAGTAGGCGTTCCTTTTTCGCTCCTTTACTAGCCGCACTCGCTTTTACCTCAAAATGTTCTTCACTCCTCTTCACTCTCATGGCCTCACTTCTCCAATTGATCGTTGGATTCCATTTTTGTAGCCACGGCTTCCCCAAGATTATCTCATGGTCCCCAAGAGGAAATACATGAAGAGTGTCGTACCATCAGAATTTCCCGATTCCGACGCGTAACCTCGGAGTACGATGGGTAATGGATAAGGAACTTCCGTCTGCAAATTGTACCGACTGAGGATCCTTAAGCACCACGAGAGGAAGTTTCAACCTTTTCACCGTTGCCTCGTTGATGAAATTTCCCGATGCTCTGGAGTCCACCATGAAGCTAGTTGCACTTACTCTGATTTGACCCCGAAATATCAAAGGGTCTCCTCTTTCACCGGCTAACCTCATGACGTTAAGTTTCCCCTTTCCTGGATTTTTCTGTTTTGGACATTCTCGGGCCATATGGTCCGGGGAACCGCACTGGAAGCATAAGCCATTTTGCCTCCTCTGTTGGAGCTCCTCAAGGGACAAGTTGTTGGCCTTGGTCTTGATAGTTTTCTTCCTTTTTCCGCAACACGTTGACCACCCCCTTATCCTCATCAATTGCTCCGAGCTCCGTGGGAGTTGGACCATCATCTCGTTGACCCCCTGCGCCGCTACTCGACCCATAATGATATGGTCTACGGAAGGTGAAGTCGACTGAATCAGTCCGCTCAGCAAACTGAATGATTGCCGAGAGACTAGGAGTTGTGCTTTCCCGAGCAAGCCATTATTCCACATCTCTACAAATGGATGATTTAAGCCCCTTCACGTAGCGATCCACAGCTTCATCCTCCGTCATCGTAGGTATTTCAACCTTGCACTCCAAAAATCGCTGCGTAAACTCCAACACCGAAGTTCGTTGCTTCAACACTGCGATCTTATCTCTTGTAGCCTTAACTGTATTCACAAGCTGCTAAGCGTCACGGAGGAATTGAATGAAGAGAGCCCAAACGGTCGGTATCTCATCATTCTCCACCAATGTCCTCCACCATGCTCCCGCTGCCCCTTTAAAAAGACCACCTGCGTAGTGAATCTTCTCACTGTGCGATAGGCTAGGAAAATTCTTGAGATAACTCTCAACGGAGAATAGCCACGTGTCCAGGTTCTTGTGCCTTGCAGGGTCGAACTCGTCGGGAAGTCTTAATTTTGGTCTCCTGTAGTCCCTCTCCATGCCTCCTTGAGGTCACTCCCCAAGACGAGATTCCAAAGCTACGACGATGTTACTCAGCTGCGCGTTTTGTAATCTAATGTTTTCTAACTCCTTGAGGACTTGCGCTAACATTTCTGTAGTGGATACGCCGTGTTCGTCCATGCTGTTGAGTCACGAGGTTAAGCTCCGATACCAGTGTAAAAGGGACCAAAAATAAGCACAACAATACACCACAATACACAGCGAAAAGTTCAAAGGATCTTCCCGTAACAACAACAAGAGCACACAGCAATGACAGACAAGGTTGCGCTATATTACTCGGGAGAGGATTACAAAATTCAGCGCTTGCTGCGAAGGTCTACTCAAAGAGTCTCTTGCTGACTAGGCCTACTTCCCTATTTAAACTAACTAGCTGGTAGACAACCTAGTACTCTACAACTGTACACGTGGACCTTCACGGTCAACCGAGACAAATCTCAAAATACCCTTCTAGAACAACACCGTTCTATATACATTCCGCGGCGTTGATATATTGCTAAGCTGCGCTGCTATGCTGTTACGCTACTAAGTAGCTACGCCGCTAAGTTGCTATGCTGCTATATTGTGCTGGTCTGGAATCGCAGCTGCGCTGCTCTGACACCGCAACTATAGCAGCCTAGTTGCTACCTACTAAGTACCCTACTCTGTAACCCTGTTACACCTTTCATGTATGTGCTTTTGTCTCAGTCGCAACTCTGTTAGAAAATAATTTGCTCCTATGATCTAACTCGTGCTTGAGTCCTCCTTGATCCTCTCTGTTTCCCTTCTGCTCTTGTGTCAGAGTTGACACCAACGTTGTCAGCTTACGTCGTCGGCTTACTAATTTTTCTTGCTTTCTCTCGTGGCGTTTTTGACAAACCTTTCTGAAATTCGAATGCCGAGACAACTTTCCTCTCATCGATGGAGGCGGGAATTGGAGGATGGTGGTGGTGACTCCGGTTGACCTTGTCAACTGTACTTCTGATCGTGTACTTGCAAGTTAGTAAGCTCACCCCTTTGTCTTTTGATTCTTTCTCCTTTCTCCCACTGTTTTGCATCTCATTTTCTTTCTTTTCTATGTAATGTTTTTCTTTCTTTTTTTGTCTTCTCTCTGCCCCTTGCTCACCAATGCTTCCGCTGAAATATCCCCCTAGACTCTGGGTTTGTGTGAGGTGTCTAGCATGTGGTTTGCTACCTTTGGGTTCTTCTGCCACTATTCCGCTTTCTGCATGGTTTTTCCTATCAAAAAACTGATTTTTGATCTCTTTCTCTCTCTGCAAGTATCGGACTTTCTTGTAATTGGAGCTAGTTCCTAGGACTCTGTATGTGCTACCTAGCCTGACGATGAGAGAAAGAATGATTTTGGTTCTCTCTTGAATATCACCTCTTGTGTCATCTCGCTTAGGATTGCCTCTCCCTCTTTCAAGATTTCTTAAGGTAACGTTTCGAGTCTCGTTCCCCTATTTTTTCCTCTTTAACATGCATTCGGTTCCCACCGTTTGTTGAGGCCATGTCTTGTGCACCTACAATCTTTTCAACTGGTTTTTTTGCTGGTGCTACACTCTTTTGCCGCTTGCTTTCCTGTATCAACATGTATGGTTAGTGTGCGATCTGTCTCCCCTTGTTTCGCTTGACAGACAATGACTGAGGCCTTTTCTTGCAAGACGATGGCCTCGTCCTCTTTGCGGGTTGGTGATGATGGAGTGCGTATTTGATTTGGAGCACTCTCGGTGATCTCTCCGCAGATTTCCTTTGTCGTGGTATTCGGCCATTCCGAGGCGAAACTACTTGATGTGGAGTCATTTGAGGACACTTGAAGCGTGGTGTCTTTCCATACCACTTGCTTGACTCCCTTTTGGTAAGATCTCCCACTAATGTTCTTATGAGGTGAGTGACACTCCGACTAAGATCTCTCGATGGTCTCTTTGGAACATGAAAGGTCTTCTGTTGTGGATTATTTATTTCTATGAATGCTCATTTTTGAGATGCGGTTGCTCGTCTTGCGTGAGCCATGATTGATCTCAGTTATTGTTGCTGCAACCTTCGTTGATATGACCGCGTAGCACACCTGTTTTTTGCTTCGGTTTTTTGTGTGAGGGATCTGAACTTCGTTGTGCTTGTTGTTCTTTTTGACCGCTTCCTCGTCCTTTCTGACCACTTCCTTTGTCTTTGGCAGGATGGCGTCCCATCGCTTGGTTCTTCGAACTTCGGGATCTGCAGATGTGTGGACGTTGCCTACGGGAGGGTGCCTTAACAACTTCTCCGAGGGGATCCTACATGCATGGAGGATGTGTTAGTTTGTTTTTGCGGATTCTCTCGGTGAATCTCCTCGAATGATTCCCCAAACTTGGTAAATTCTTGTTCTCCTCTTTTTTGCCATTGTGGCAAACCTTCTCTTTCTTTGGCATCTGCTGTCAGAAAGAGGCTTGAGATCGTGATGCAGTTTGGAGTTTGGTCTGTGATGAGGTCATGAGAGGCTTTTCCGTCTTGATTGTCCTCTCCTTTGCCATTATCTATTCTGCGTGTCCCCTCTTTGCTTTGATCATCTCTGTTTGTGATCTGGATGCTTATTGGCACACAGAATCCTTATGATTTGTGTTCTGACTGGTTTGCTTGGTCTTAACCTTATCACCTTTAAATTGGTCAAACCTCTGACCGCTCTTCTCCTTGATGCCACCTTTTAATTGGTCAGACCTTTGACCGCTCTTCTCCGGTCTCTACCTTATCACCTCTTAATTGGTCAAACCTCTGACCGCTCTTCTCCTTGATGTCACCTGTTAATTGGTCAGACCTTTGACCGCTCTTCTCTTTAATGCCGGGCTCCTTCTTGGAGGACTTTTCAAGCATCGCCACCTCGGTGGATTCTATTGCAGCTGTCAGCTTCTTAACCACGCCCTCCCACTTCGACTCCTCCCATCTATAGCTCTTTAATGAGGTGAGAACCGGTTCAAATCTATGGGGAAATGACATGAGAAACATTGAGATTTTCGTGTGTGAAGGAAGATGAATTTATGTTGATTCTACCATGGCTAGGTTCTCTGAGTATTGGGAAATGTTCTCAGGCATTAACATCATTTTCGTCGTATGGTGTTTGTTAGAGTCTCCGTAGCAGTCTAATTCTTTCTGCCATGGTTAGTTTCGTAAGTGTCCTGTCTTAGTTTCGTAAGTGTCGTGTCTAGCTTTTCCTTGAGCCTTAGGAAGTCATTCTCCAAGTCTCCCCCTTCACTTGCATCCAATGTGTTGGTCTGACATGATACACCTTCTCTTGGTGTTTTTGTTGCAGATCTACCCAGTCCTCCTCCTTTACTCACGGCCGTTTCGGGATGGACGCTGCTCTCCTGTTCCATAATTCCGAACGCCTTTGGGCCCCATATGGGTGGGCCCATAACCTGTAACGCTGAGTTGGTCATCCGAGCTAATGGGAAGGATTCCCATAACCACTGACGAAATGGACCGGCCACAGATCAAACAAGCAAGAAGGGCTTAGGTAGACACAAAAAATAAATAGAGATAGGAATGATGTAGAGTAAGGAGAGATATTTAGCAAGTAGACAGGATAGACAGAGTATAATCTCAGGAATAGCCGTAGCTTACAATTATGGTCCTTTTAGGACAATTTTGTTACAAAGACTTTATAATAAAGCCAAATCTATTCTACTTTGTCTTACTCTTTGTATGTCTAACTTGCTCTGTGAAATTGATGGATAAAAGGGTGTAATCTGTCTACTCTGCTTTGTCTTTTATATGCAAACAAATAGTCTACACTAAATAAGCCACCAAAGTGTGGTCCAATCATTTCATATTTACACATTGATTGTCCATCGGGAATTGCCGCTTATCTGTACACAATTCCGTACATAAAGCATTCACTCAAACGTGTAGTCGTTCGGTTCAAATCTATACATTATCATTTGTCGCGTCACGTCACGTCACGTCGCACATATGCAAATTGGCACTCATGTCAGAATAGATGGATCGCTAAAGATCGTCCAAAACTAACACCTCCCCCTCCCCCTCCCTCTCCCTTTCCCTCTCCCCCTCCATTTCCCTCTCCCTCTCCCTCTCTCCCTCTTTCCCCCTCACTATCCTTCTTTCCCTCTCCCTCCACCCCTCCCTCTCCCTCCTTTCCTCTCCCTCTCTCTCTCTCCATCTCCGTCTCTCCTCTCCATCTCTTCCTCTCCCTCTCCTCTCCCTTTTTCCATCTCCCTTTATCCCTCTCTCCTCATCCATCTTGCTCTTGCCCTCTCCCTCTTTCCCCCTCCCTCCATCTCCCTCTCCCTTCTTTGTTCTCCCTCTTCCTCTCCCTCATCTCTTCCTATCCTTACTTCCCTCTCCCTCACCCTTCATCCCTCTCCCTCCATCCCTCTCCCTCCATCCCTCTCCCTCCTTCCCTCTCCCTCTCTCTCTCCCTCCTTCCCTCTCTCTCTCTCTCTCTCTCTCTCTCTCCCTCTCCTTCCCTCCTTCCCTTTCCCTCCCCTCTCCCTCCTTCCCTCTTCTTCCATCCCTCTCTCATCATCCCTCTCCCTCCTTCCCTCTCCACCTTCCCCCTCCCTCCTTCCCTCTCACTCCCTCCCTCTTCCTCTCCCTCTCCCTCTCCCTCCTTTGCTCTCCCTCTCTCTCTCCCTACTCTCTCCCTATCCCTCCTCTCTCCCGCTCCCTTCATCCCTCTCCCTCTCCCTCTCCTTCCTTCCCTCTTCCTCCTTCCATCTCCCTTCTTCCTCCTTCCATCTCCCTTCTTCCCCCTCCCTCCTTCCGTTTCCCTCTTTCCCTCTCCCTCTTTCTCTCTCACTCCTCTCACCCTCCTCTCTCCTTCCTCTCTCACTCCTCTATCCCTCGTCTCTCCCTGTGCATCTCCCTCTCCCTCTCCCTCTCCCTCTTCCACAACCTCTCCCTCTCCCCTCTCTCTCCCTCTCCCCCTCCCTCGCCCTCTCACTCTCTCCATCTCCCTCCTTTCCTCTACCTCCTTTCCTCTCCCTCCTTCCCTCTCCCTCTCCCTCTACCTCTCCCTCTCACACTCTCCCTCCCCCTCTCCCTCTCCCTCTCCCTTTCCCTCTCCTTCTCCCTCTTCCTCTTCTTCTCCCTCTCCCTCTCCCTCTCTCCCTCTCCCTCTTTTCCTCTCCCTCCATCCCTCTCCATCTCCTTCCTCTCCCTCTCCATCTCTCCCTCTCCCTCTCCCTCCTTCCGTCTCCCTCTACCTTTTTCCCCCTCCCTCCTTCCCTCTCCCTCTCCCTCTCCCTCTCCCTCTCTCTCTCTCAATTCCTCTCCTCTCTCCCTCTCCCTTTTCCTCTACCTCTCTCCCTCTCCCTCCTTTCCTCTCCCTCCCTCCCTCTCCCTCTCCCTCCTGTCCTTCTTCCTCTCCCTCTCCCTCCTCTCTCCCAACTTCCATCTCACTCTCTCTCCCTCTCTCCCTCTCCCTCTACATCTCCCTCCTTCCCTCTCCCTCTCTCTCTCTCTCTCTTCCCCTCCTCTCTCTCCCTCTCCCTTTCCCTCTCCCTCTCTCCCTCTCCCTCCCTCCCTCTCCCTCTCCCAATCCTCTCCCTCTCCCTCTCCCTCTCCCTCTCCCTCTCCCTTTCCCTCTCCCTCTCCCTCACCCTATCCCTCTCCCTCCTCTCTTCCAACTTCCATCTCCCTCTCTCTCCCTCTCTCTCCCTCTCTCCCTCTCCCTCTACATCTCCCTCCTTCCCTCTCCCTCTCCCTCTCCCCCATCCCTCTCCCTCTCCCCCTTTCCCCTCCCACTCCATCACCCTTTCCCTCTCCCTCCTTCCCTCTCCCTCCTTCCCTCTCTCTCCTCCCTCTCCTTCCATCCCTCTCCCTCCTTCCCTCTCCCTCCTTCCCTCTCCCTCCTTCCCTCTCCTTCCTTCCCTCTCCCACTTTCCCTCTCCCTCCTTCCCTCTCCCTTAATCCCTCTCCCTCTCCCTCCTTCCCTCTCCCTCTTCCTCTCCTCCTTCCCTCTCCACCTTTCCCTCTCACTCTCCCTCTCCCTCATTCCCACTCCCTTTTTCCTCTCTTTCCTTCCCTCTCCCTCCTTCCCTCACTCTCCCTCCTTCCCTCACTCTCCCTCTCTCTTTCTCTTTCTCTCAACCTCCTTCCCTCCCCCTCCACCTCTCCCTCTCCCTCTCCCTCTCTCCCTCTCCCTCCCCCTCTCCCTCTCCCTCTCCTTCTCCCTCTCCCTCTCCCTCTCCCTCTCCCACTTCCTCTCCATCTTCCACTTTCTCTCTCTCCCTCTACCTCTCCCTCTCCCTCTCCCTCTCCCCCTCCCTCTCCCTCGCCCTCTCTCCCTCTCCCTCCTTCCCTCTCCCTCTCACTCCTCTACCTCTCCCTCTCCCTCTCTCCCTCTTTCTCTCCCTCTCCCTTTCCCTCTCCTTCTTCCTCTTCCTCTTCTTCTCCCTCTCCCTCTCCCTCTCCGTCTCTCCCTCTCCCTCCTTTCCTCTCCCTCCTTCCCTCTCCATCTCCTTCCTCTCCCCCTCCCTCTCTCCCTCTACCTCTCCCTCCTTCCCTCTCCCTCTCCATCTCCCTCTCCAATTCCCTCTCTCCCTCTTCCGCTCCTCCTCTCTCTCCTTCTCCCTTTCCCTCTCTCCCTCTCCCTCTCCCTCCTGTCCCTCTTCTTCCCTCTCCCTCTTTCTCTCTCCCTCCTTCCCTCCCCATCCCCCTCTCCCTTTCCTTTCCTCCCCCTCTCCCTCTCCCTCTCCCTCTCCTTCTCCCTCTCCCTCTCCCTCTCCCTCTCCCACTTCCTCTCCCTCTCCCTCTCCCTTTCCCTCTCCCTCTCCGTCTCCCTCTCCCTCTCCCTCTCCCTCTCCCTCTCCCTCTCCTTCTCCCTCTCCCTCTCCCTCTCCCTCTCCCACTTCCTCTCCCTCTCCCTCTCCCTTTCCCTCTCCCTCTCCGTCTCCCTCTCCCTCTCCCTCTCCCTCTCCCTCTCCCTCTCCCTCTCCCTCTCCCTCTCCCTCTCTCCCTCTCCCTCTCCTGTTATCTCTTTCTCTCCCTCTTTCCCTCTCCCTCCTTTCCTCTCCCTCATTCCCTCTCCCCCTCTTCTACCCTCTCTCCCTCTCTCTCTCCTTCTCCTGCTCTCTCCCCGTCTCCCTCTCCCTCATTCCCTCTCCCTCCTCTCACTTTTCTTCCTTCTCCCTCTTTCTCTCTCCCTCCTTCCCTCCCCTCCACCTCTCCCTCTCCCTCTCCCTCTCGCTCTCCCTCTCCCTCTCCCTCTCCCACTTACTCTCCCTCTACCATTCTCTCTCTCTCCCTCTCCCTCTCCCTCTCCCTCTCCCTCTCCTCCCTCTCCATCTCCCTCTCCCTCTCCTTCTCCCTCTCCCTCTCCCTCTCCCTCTCCCTCTCCCTCTCCTGCTCTCTCTCTCTCCCTCTTTCCCTCTCCCTCCTTTCCTCTCCCTCTTTCCCTCTCCCCCTCTCCCTCCCTCACTCTCTCCCTCTCCTGCTCTCTCCCTGTCTCCCTCTCCCTCATTCCCTCTCCCTCCTCTCACTCTTCTTCCTTCTCCCTCTTTCTCTCTCCCTCCTTCTCTCCCCCTCCCCCTCTCCCTCTCCCTCTCCCTCTCCCTCTCCCTCTCCCTCTCCCTCTCCCACTTCCTCTCCCTCTACCACTCTCTGTCTCTCACTGTCCCTCTCCCTCTCCTTCTACCTCCCACTCTCCTTCTCCCTCTCCCTCTCCCTCTCCTGCTCTCTCTCTCTCTCTCCCTCTTTCCCTCTCCCTCCTTTTCTCTCCCTCCTTCCCTATCCCCCTCTCCCTCCCTCTCTCCCTCTCTCTCTCCCTCTCTTGCTCTCTCCCCGTCTCCCTCTCCCTCATTCCCTCACCCTCCTTCCCTCTCCCTCTCCCTCCCTCTCTCCCTTTCCCTCTTCCTCTCCTTCTCCCTCTCCCACTCCCTCTCTCTTTTCCTCTCCCTCTCCCTCTCCCTCTCAATCTCCCTCTTCCTCTCCCTCTTCCTCTCCCTCTCCATCTTCCTCTCCCTCCTTTCCTCAACCTCCTTTCTCTGCCTCTCTCTCCCTCTCTCCCTCTCCCTCTCCCTCTCCCTCCTTCCCTCCCTCTCCCTCTCCCTCTCCATCCCCCTCTCCCTCTCCCTCTCCTTCTCCCTCGCCTTCTCCCTATCCCTCTCGTTCTCCCTCTCTCCTTCCATCTCTCTCTCTTTCCCTCTCCCTCTCCCTTTCCCTCTCCCTCTCACTCTCCCTGTCCCTCTTCCCTCCTTCCCTCACCCTTTTTTCTCCTCCCTCTCCATCTCCCTCTCTCCCTCTCCTTCCTTCCCTCTCCCTCCTTCCCTCTCTTTCTCTCCCTCTCCCTACTTCCCTCTCCCTCATTCCCCTATCTCCCTTCCATTCCCTCTTTCTATCTCCCTCCTTCCCTTTTCCTCCTTCCCTCTCCCTCTCTCTCTCCCACTCCTCCTTCCCTCACTCTCTTTTCTCCTCCCTCTCCGTCTCCCACTCTCCCTCTCCTTCCTTCCCTCTCCCTCCTTCCCTCTCTTTCTCTCCCTCTCCCTACTTCCCTCTCCCTCGTTCCCCTATCTCCCTTCCATTCCCTCTTTCTATCTCCCTTCTTCCCTTTCCCTCCTTCCCTCTCCCTCTCTCTCTCTCCCTCTCCCTCTCCCTCTCCCTCTCCCTCTCCCTCTCCCTCTCCCTCTCCTTCTCCCTCTCCCTCTCCCCCGTCACCCTCTCCCTCTCCCTCTCCCTCACCCTCTCCCTCCTTCCGTCTCCCTCCTTCCCTCTCCCTCTCTCCCTCTCTCCCTCTCCCTCTCTCTCCTTCCCACTCCCTCTCCCTCTCCCTCTCCCTCCTTCCCTCTCCCTCCTTTCCTCTCCCTCCTTCCCTCTCTCTTCTTCCCTCTCTCTCCTTCTCTCTCCCTCCTTCCCTCTCCCCCCTTCCCTCTCCCTCCCTCCCCCTCCGTCTCCCTCCCCTTCTTCCTCTCCCTCTCCCTCTCCCTCTCTCTCTTCCTCTCTCCCTCCTCTCCCTCTCACTCTCCCTCCTTCCCTCTCCCTCTACATCTCTCTCTCCCTCCTTCCCTCTTCCGCTCTCTCTCCTTCTTTCCCTCTCCCTCTTCCTCTCCGTCTCTCCTCTCCTGTTCTCCCACTCCCTTCCCTCTCCCTCTTCCCTCTCCCTCCATCCCTCTCTCCTCATCCCTTCCTCTTTCCCTCTCCCTCCTTCCCTCTCCCTCCTTCCCTCTCCCTCCCTCCATCTCCCTCTCCCTCCTTCGCTCTCCCTCTCCCTCTCCTTCCTCTCTCCCTATCCCTACTTCCCTCTCCCGCTCCCTTCATCCCTCTCCCTCTCCCTCTCCCTTCATCCCTCTCCCTTCATCCCTCTCCCTCTCCCTCTCCCTCTCCCTCTCCCTTCCCCTCTCCCTCTCTCTCTCTCTCCCTCTTTCCCTCTCCCTCTCCTTCTTTCCCTCTCCCTCTCCCTCTCCCTCCTTCCCTTCTTCCCTCCCCTCCTTCCCTTTCCCTCTCTTTCTCCCTCTATCTCAATCCCTCTCCCTCTCCCTTTTCCTCTCCCTCTCCCTCTCCCTCTCCCTCTCCCTCTCTCCATCTCTCTCCCTCTTTCCCTCTCCCTCCTTCCCTTTCCCTCCCTCCCACTTCCTCTCTCTCTCCCTCTCCCTCCTTCGCTCTCCCTCTCCCTCTCCTTCCCTCTCTCTGCCTCCTTCCCTCTCCCTCCTTCCGTTTCCCTCTTTCCCTCTCCCTCTTTCCCTCTCCCTCTCCCCTCTCCCTTTCCCTCTCCCTCTCCCTCATCCTCTCTCAATCTTTCTTCCTCTCCCTTCCCTCTCCTTCCCCTTCTCCCTGTCCCTCTCCCTCTCCCTCCCCTTCCCCCTCTCTCACCAAAAAAAGGGGAAAACACAAAAAGACAGCAATAAAACCACCAAAATAAAAATCATAAAATAAAATTACAATTATGAAAGGACAATAGAAAACAATATTAAAATAAAAAACGAAAAAACGAAAATAAAAAAAAAACTGTAAAAATTGTCAAAAAATATATAAATATATATTAAAATTCATATGTATATATATATGAAAATAGATATAATAGGTTCGGTTTTGTTGAGCACCACCACCATCTCTTTCGTAGGCGAAACCTCGCCCACTATCATACACTGGGGGGGGAGTGGGAGCGAGAGGGAAAGAGGGAGAGAGGGAGAGAGAGAGGGAGAGAGAGGGAGAAAGAGAGGGGTAGAGAGATAGAGAGATAGCAAGGGAGGGAGGAAGAGAGTGGAAGAAAGAGGGAGAAAGAGAAAGAGGGAGAGAGGAGGGAGTGATGGAGAGGGAGGGTGATGGTGGGAGAGAGAGGGAGAGAGAGGGAGGGAGGTACTGAGATAGAGGGGGAGAGAGAGAGAGGAGTAGAGGGAGAGATTGCGCAAGACTATTATTGTTTTTGAATTGTTACTGGATGACTTTATTCTGATGGCGGTCGAGATCTTTGGTTGTTTGGGTGTTGCACTGGACGAGTTTCTCCGTACTTGTGCCCGACGTGCTTTCGAGCGCCGAGGACCTGGGAGCCCTCTCCCTTCGGTCCTTACTTCTTTTTATCGTCAACGTTTATCGTTGGCTTTACAGCGAGTCAACGTGCTCCCCCAGGCTGGGGGGACTTACGGGGTTGCTTTTCGTAGATGTTTAATTGATTTGGGGTTGGGGTTGTAGTTTTGGTTTTCTGAGTTGTCGTGCTTTTCATTTTGAGTTTGGGTGCTTTTATTTTCCTTGTTGATTGTTTATTTTCTTTTCTTTTTTTTTGTGTTCCCATCGCTCTATTTGTTTTTTATTGTAGTTTTTCAGTTTTGGCCATGCCACCCCTTTTGTACCCTGGACTTATATGGGTTACCATCGTGCTTTTTAATTTATCCTGCTATTACGTTTACACGGTTATTACAATTAACTAGTAATATAAATATTGTTTTTCAATATCATGTGGCTCATCATGGGCCACTTAACTAAGTATCATTAGTCATTATTGTAAAGGTTTTTTTCGTCATTTAAATTATCTTTTTCTTTGAAGTTATTGCAGTTATTTTCTTTTCCAATTTTGGATTGGAGACCGCCATCAGAAGGCGAGAATCTTGCCTTTCCATCACGACCGGTGGATTATTGATCCGCTAAGTGTGCACAAAGAAAATATTTTTTCAACCAAAAATAGCATTAAAATGACATTAATAGGGATTCTCGGTGTAGTATTGTCAACATTAATTTCTGATTTTTGGTCAGAAAATTATTCAATCAAATCAGATTGATAATAATAGATTATTAAATTATAAAAGAGAAATTAAAGTGGTGGGACTCGTAACTAATGAACTAATCCATATTAAAACTTGTGAGAATCAAAAACATTTAATTAAAATCCAAATTAAAAGTGGTGAGACTCAAAGTCAACCATACAAGATTTGTTGATTTGTTTTCTTTTATTTCGTTGTTTCATTTGTACAATTTAGTGTTTAATGCCTAGTCTAAAATATCCTAGGGAAAATTTAATTTCTGATGATTGATGATTTGAAATTTAGTTCAGATACAATCTAAATCGTCCCTTTCAGTTTTTTTTATTTGTGTTTTCATATTCTATTTTATTTATTTTGAAATTCGACATCTTCTAATCTTAGCATCATGAAGTCCTTCAGGTTTGATGGTAAATGTAGGTGTTTTAGTTATTCAAGCAAAGTAAACCATAATTATGTGGACCTACTATAAATAATCCATAGGTTTAGGGTTTTCAGCATTATTCGTAATCCACTATTGATTTTAGGTTCACCGTGTTCGTTTCACCACTTAAAAACATTTTTTCTCTGTGCACAATTGTCAAACTATTACTCCGACAGTTCCGATGGGAACATAAAAACCTCACCACCGTACCTTTCAATCGGCGGTCTCCAAATAAAATTTTAACTGTGGGTGCACGAAAGAAAATTGTCAATATGTGGTGCACACCTGTTGAATTTTCAATTGAAGACTGCCAAGCGGAGCGCGAGGATCTAGCCTTTCCGTCGTAACCGTTGGGTTTACAATCCGACAAGTGTCACGGAGAAAAAACGTTAGATGGGGCGAAAAGAACATCAACACTATCAGCAATCCATGGTGAAGTTTTCGTCTGCTGTCCCTTCTCCTCCCTTCTCCTCTCCCCCTCCCCTCCCTCTCCCATCTCCTTTTATCTTCTCCCTCCCCTGATTTTCCTTTCAACAGTTTCTTTTTCCTGTAAAAAATAGTCAGTCATACATTTCATTAATACTTCTTTATCGTTCTTGCAAGAACACAAAAAAAAAAAACTCAGATGCATAATTTTTTGGTCTTTTTTTTTCTGTTTTCATTTTCTCCGTTTTTTTTTTCCCTCAACTTTCCCTGCTGTTTTTCCACGGCTCACTTTTCTGCTTTCAATCGACAATCGACATGTGTCATCCTACTGTTTATTTGAACACTTTTCTATTTTACTTTGAAAACTTTTCACAGATATTGGTTTCACTTCCACCCAATTATCTAAAACAACTTCAACCATTTTTAAATTGTAATCCAAAATTACATAAACACCTCTACTTTTATTTTTGTTTTTTTCTGAAATACACAAAGCGTTTAATTTGGGATAATCGTAATCGCAATCATAATCATAATCATAATCGTAATCATAATCGTAATCCTGGTCATATCGAAATCATAATCTTAGCCATAATCATAATCAAAATCAAAATCATATTCATAATCACAGTCATACTCAGCAGCATGAAAATTTTAAAGATTCTCATTTAATTTTCATCAAAAGTAGTAAAAAGGAAAGAAGAGGATTGGAAATAACCGCAAAGGCTAAGTACAATTCATGAAGAGTGCAGGTTGATAATATCGTACATTTTTTTGTTTGTTTTTTTTTTTTTTAATTGTATATCCTTCTAGACTCACCATATAGCGAACATTTTCATTTTTCATCTAATTCAAAAACTCCTACCATGTACAAACGACGCCGCAATATTTACAGAATTGTCTCATTATTCTACCAAGAAGTAAAAAACTTTTGTAACTACTGTCAAAAACAAGTAAAAAACTTTTGTAACTACTGTCAAAGGCTTTTTTGTCAATTCTAGTTCACCTATATCATGCAAAACCATAGGGAGAGGGAGAGGGAAAGGGAGAGGGAGGGGTGAAGGGAAAAGGAGAGGGAGAGATTTCCTCCATGATAACTTCTCTCGTTGTACAAAGCTGTCACGAGTGATCTGTCGTTCTTTGTATTTTGTTTTTTGTCACGTTAGAGTTCCAAACGTTGGAGGTTTATCACTGAGTCTCAAGTTTCTGAAGGAGGGAGGGGTCCAGGGTTCAGTTCAATGTTACCGGGAACTTCTGTTCCCGTAGGTCCATTTTTGTCCATAGGAAGGGCATTTGATTTGGCCTCTGTAATTTGTTTTTTCGCCAAATTCAACAGCATGGTTGCATCCGCTTTATACTGCAAAATCAATCACAAACGAAAACGATCGCAAACAAAAACGATCACAAAAGAAAACAATTACAAAAGGAACACACGCAAAAGAAAAAGGGGAAAATAATTTGTTCATAAAGGGGGACTATCTTTTACAATTTTCTTTGAATTCGAAAACTCAGAAGCAAGTGTTCTTTGTTCAAAAAGAACACACGCTACTTTTCACTCATATTTACACATGTCATTTAGCAACTATCTTCTAAAATAAATAAAAAAGTACAAAAATGAGGGCCCTTTTTTGAACGATACAAGAAACATTAATAGAGGACTCACCTCATTAGTTGCTCCACCTCGTATCTTCCCTTGCATTACCAACCACTTTTTAAAGTGGACTCCTACAAACCAAAAGATAATGAAGAAAAAAACCCAAAAAACCATCCAACTTATAACATTAATAAGAAAAAAATCATAATTATCATGTTGTGACCCAACCTTACCTCAAACACTTGTATTCAAATGGAACTCAAAAAAAAATTACAGGAAAACAATGAACATAAAAAAGCCTCAGAAAAAAAACGAAGTTATAAACCAAATCCGTAATGTCAACAGGACCTACTAAGGCTTCCGACCGTTTCTTTGATTACTTCCATTTTTTACTTTCTTTCATTGCCCCATCTTGTCTTTAGCCAAGAAATAATCAGCTTTGCCAATAACAAAAAACAAGTTATTGGTTAAACTCACCCATCATGACTTCCACTTTACTCTTTGTTTCCGATTCTGTTGTTATTGTCCACCGGGCTTGAATCTGAAAAGCAAATGACAGATTCCATCAGAAAATAGACTTAGTGTTGCGTTTAAAGGGTCCCATTTATATCTGTTCGTCATTTTCTTTTCACAGTGGCCTTTTATTTTCTTTGTTTGATCGTGTGTGATTTTTTGTTTTTTCGTTCCCATGTGCTCAAATGGTTTTCCATCCCGCGTTTTCATAAAGCTTACTATTATTTAAATCAGTACCGGGTTACAGTACATAACTAATTGTCGTAACTGTTATGGGTACAATTCAATAAACCGTAAAATTCACAATGGCACAATCTTTATTTTGTGAGATGATGCTATCCACTATGGAACATATACATGGGACTGAATACTTAAATATGGGAAACATCAAAGGTATTCAATTCCACCACCACAGAAAAACTAAAATATCGATAATTATATTCAGTATCGTAACAATATAACAAACAGACTTCGCATTCAGTCTATCATTGCAACATCTTGTCGAAATGAAAACACGAAATTGATCCAAAAGTAGGAGGTGAAAAGGGCATATTAGACAAACTTGTTACGAAAATGAATATCAAACAAGAAGGTACAGAAGAGCCTCCATAACAACGAGAGTATTCAAACTGTAAGAAGAAACATTGACTTCCTCAAAACTTTACATACCTCGAAAGTCGAACCGAATGGAACATCATGTGCTTGTTGAATTACCTCCAACACCTGTTTCATCCCCCATACGGAAAAAAAAGCATGTAAACCCAGAGGTACCACAATAGCTATTCCTAATTTAAAACATTAACTCAAGAGTCAATTTGTATCAGACATTTGACTATAAAATATAGTGTTGGGTATCGGGTAAATTCATATCGCGATAATTTCGATATTCGATATATCGAATATCGATCAAGCAGACTCCTCGATATATCGTACCGAGACCAACATAAATTATCGCGATATATATCGCGATATATAGTATTTTTTAAATTTAATATTTTATATTTTAATATAATATGTCATTTTAGCGAAAAAAAAAAATTGTCTGATACGCCACGTACGA
>JBBHKE010002458.1:69630-80150 GCA_037447655.1 Zygnema cylindricum | reverse complement strand
TGCCCTTAAGACCCATATTGTATTGGCCGCAAAATGAAATAAAATAGGAACAGGGTTGAGTTGCACATCGTTCGATAGAGAATTAAACGACATGTCTAAATTTTGAAAAAAAATCGGACAAAAAAAAATATTTCTGTGAGTTTTGAGGGACTTTTTATTTAAACCGTCAGATTTGGACGATCGGACGGTCGCTGATCAAAGTAGGCGATTTAAAAAGATCACATGAAAAGCCCATAACACAACTTACGAAAGGACAATCTGTCATATTAGCGTCTGCAATTTTGAGGGCCACACTAAATAAAGCCTCAAATTGACCAACCAGGCAGTATGGGACGATAAAAAAAAAAAAAATACCACACTGCCAAAAAAATTACCAAAACCTACGGACCAACCCCGTTGGTGGCTGCAAAACAACTTTCCGAAAAAGCTATGAACTGTCCGTACTCTCTCTCGTCGCACTCTCACCGCTCTCCACCGCGCTCATTTTAACTCCATCGCAATTATTTCGAAATTTTGTTTAGTTGCCCGTCCGCGTTTTTTTTTTTTCCCTTTTTTTTCCCTTTTTTTTTTCCCACGGAATGTCATCCTACGCCGTGTCAGTTCGCTAAAAAATTTCGTCCGGCGGCGAGCGCTGTACTTTGATCTTATGTCAGATTCGGACGTTCGTACAGGAGTGTGCACGACGCACACACATACAGTGCCTACGTTGCGAGAGTTTTGTGCAAAGTTTTGTGCGCCTACCAAAGGCCTACCATAAAAAGCCTACTTTTGAACTATGAAAAAATTGGAGAAAATTGTGACGAGTTGTCACCCGTGATAACCGTCGAACGAGCTTTTGTTCACGCGTGCGAACCGACCGCATGCGTGAAATATAATGGAATTGACATCTGTACCACACCATTGTTTAACTCCCCTACCGACAAGCCGTACGCGTATTTCAGACACAAATGGTGAAGTAATATAGTATTAACACGCTTTTACGCACTTTGGAACTCTTGCTCATGGAATTCGCCAGTTCGGTGACCTCACTGCACTCCTGCCAACTGGATTTACCGTACACTTAACTGAATCGCACTCTACTCCTGCCAACTGGACCACGCTACATCTGATATTTGATGAGGAAAGGCAGCTGTGGGAAAGGAATAGCAGCCATGGCTGCAGACAAGCCAAATTGCAGCTTCTGCAGTCTACAGAACTGGTCTGTAGGTGCAATACAGTAGCACTGCTGTAAAATATTGGCCGCCGTAAAAATGCCGTAGGTCTAGAATAACTAAGGGGCATGAATGGAAGGCAAGTGATATGGCTTTTTTTGCTCATTTGCAACGGTTGGATCCCAGGAAGGAACTTATAAAATATTACTAATCCTGGATATCATGTGCGAGAAATAGTAGTATTTCTGCCGGTGTTTCTTTGTTCCTATGTAGGGATTGTTCGCTTGATTTACTGGATTAGGGTTTCCAGAAAGGAAGCATGTGGAAAGCAGGGGAATCAGAGCAGCCAAAAAAGAGAGGGAGGCCTCCTAAGGGAAAGGCTCTTGCTTCTTTGCCACGTGTCAGTGAACCTGGAGTCCATGCTCGAGCGAAGCCACTCGATACTGATACGAGATGGATGCGTGAGCTACAGGAATGTCCAGTTTATCGACCTACTGAAGAGGAATTTCAGGATCCTCTCGGTTATTTGGAGAGCATAGCAGAGGACGCCAGACAGTATGGTCAGTACAGTCGGAGAGGAACCAAGGAGATTTGTACAGCTGCAATGATGTTTTTGATGTTTTTGATTTTCACCTCCATGGAATGCAAGCATATATTGCTGTTGAATTAGGAAAAGGTTAATCTTTGTCACATTATGGTTCTCACTTGATAAGAATGAATAAATTACAGTGGCGAAAGCATCTAATCTTACGTATGTCATGCTACTATAATAACTACCTGCCCTCTGCAGTAAATTATGTCGATTCTGAAGATTTTGACCCACGAGGGTTTGAATTGAACAGAAAAGAAAATGCATATAGTTTAACGATGCAGAGGGAATGGATATAGGTTTTTGCATGTGTACGCGAAGAAACTCAGACGCATTTGCATTCGTGTTCGTGAACTCTTAAAGCACACGGTGACAGTGCGGTTCGTATGTGTCTGATTGTTAGAAATATATTACGATCCTTCTAGTTCACTTAATTTTTGGAGGTAAGATTTTTTACTTTCATTATTTTTCAATGAGTAGCTGTCCTTTCTTTGCAACAAATGTGCAATCTTCTATGACCTTATTGGCCGTCTTTTGTATACCTTTAGTTCATTGGAAAGATACTTACCTGCTCAATCCTACTCCTATCTGCTGGGCTTCACTACCAATTGTGCCCTCCTCCATCTTTTCGCATTGTTGTCACTATAATGTGCTGATTTTGAACATCCATCACCCACCTACTTGTTAACCCACTGTCACCAACTCCAACTTGTATAAGAGGTCATGAAAGACTTAAAATAAAGTAATCTCATAGTCTTGGGAAGGAAAAACTTTACCTGGAAAGATCCAGAAAATTATAATTTAGCTTTTTACTTCTTTTTATCGTAATAAAAGTTAAAAGACGTTTTGTTCACTTGTGTTCGGTAGTAAATTTGCAAACTACCATTTTGTGAAATGTGATATTAGTGAATGTGAGAATTTGTTTGGGCAGTCGCATGCTTGTCACACATTGTGCCATTGGCAAATCACACTGTGAACGGATATTGGTGTTAAGAAATAATTAGTAAGAGGATTGTTTTAGTGTTGATAATTTTCTTTCCGGTCGGAATGACAAAAAGAATTACCGTTAAGAAAATAACAGTTAATGAACGGGGCCCAAATGAGTGTTATTAACCCGTGTTCTTAACTTAGTAACAATTCAAAGTGAACTCAACGACTTTTCTAGAAAACGACACCTAATTTAACATTCTTTACCTGGGGCATTGTGTCAACCTGAAATAGTATTTTGTGGAACCTTCTCTTGGAAAACTCAGTAAATACTGCAGTAATTTTTCTGTATATGCTGACACATTTTCCATGCGAAGAAGTCATTTCAAGTTTCTTGTTGGCCGCCTTTGCAATTTTAAATTTTACGATGTTAGTCGGAGTTGACAACTTGAGTGCCTGTATTGGTGTGTATCACCTTAATTTGATTTTTTTATGGCATCTACCAAACAATAGTAAAACCTGCATAGTAATTAATAATCAGTATCACTATTGTAGGTACAAATGGCGTTTGAATTCACAAATGGTTGGATAGGTTGGACCATCACGACTGTCGTACTCGGCCAGTTTGGCATGTTTTGTTACTCTTAATGGACTGAAAAAATTGGGTAGAACTTTCCCTGGTGTTAAAATGTGGGTTGAATGAGCAGGCATCTGCAAGATCAAAACACCTATACTAGCGTCAGGATTGCCGGGAAAAGTGTTGACAGCTTCCAACTTCAAGTTTAGGACACGCGTGCAGCGCTTAAGAGAAGCTAATGCAGATTCAAAGGACAAGCTCAAATTTATGGAGAGCAGCAGGTAACATTTTTGTTCTTCCCTAATGGTATTACTGCTACTCACCATAATACAGCTGTTGACGTATGTGTATTAGCTGTTTTGCGTTCTACTAATTCTACTTTGCATCTATATTAAAGGGTTTCCTGTTACTGTAACTGAAAGTTGAGAGCTACATTTTTACTGGTCTTCGTGAAGGTAGTTACTTACCTGTCCTGTATGGTAGGAGAGTCGGTGTCGGCGTAGAGATTTCTCGTGTTCAAAGCTATGTATTAAATTCAACACTTGCTGGTAGCTTAGTTCCATGTACTACTTGCAACAATTGACTTGGAATTGATTGAATATGATGGCCTTCAGGAAATATTCTTTGTTAGAATTTGAGAAACTGGCATCGCAGTTCGCCATTAAGAAGACGGGCACAACAGCAGCTCTGGCTCCTGAGAGTGTTGAACATCTCTTTTGGCAAGAATTAGCTTCAGAAAAGCCTGCTTCTGTTGAGTATGGCAGCGATGTAGAAGGAAGTGCGTTTTCGCCATCAAAAGCAGACCCTCTGTCACAGAGCCTGTGGAATTTGCAGGTGGGCCATTGTTGCCATATTCCGTGCCTTTCTCGTTGTTGCCTGAGTTTGACAGCGTCAACGAAATGTTGTTATCGTGTTGCACAGGAGGAAAGCATTTTTTTTGTGTGTTAGGTGTAATGATTTGATGGTCTTTTCAAATATGTGCAGCTTGTATGCCAAGATTTGTCAAAGCCAGTCCTAAGCCTATACATAGCTGTTCAGAATATGACATCTATGAAATTTGGGTCGGGTCATCTTGTGTCCTGGACTCCTTGATTTCTTTGTGAAGAACAGTTCTTCAACATTTGTCTGAAGAACTCCATGCACCCTTTTGCAGCACACATTGCTATTAGTGTTAATAACACTAATCCAGTCGTGGCTTTTTTTGACTAAAAATCACAAAAGTGTTAATAACATTGTTTAAGGAGTGGACTGCAAACTGCCCCGTCTCCTAACTCTAAATTAGTACAATACATTCTCATTTCTCATTTAACTAATAATTATTCTACACTAATAGCGGTGGACAGGGTACCTTGATGTACATTTGCATTATCATCACGGCTGATATTATAGCTGTGGTGCATGCATGGTTGGTCTGCAGAAGCTCCCAAAGCTCCAAAAGTCAATTTTACGACAACTTTCTATGGATGTCCCTGTAAGTGCTTGTTTTCCTCTCGTTTTGGCATGTATTGGTTAAACAGTGCTGTTGTCATTTTTGTGGTCTGTCCTGCTCAAGTTAACTCTTCTTTCATTCTTCCGCTCTTTCTCTCTCACTTCCTTGTCCGGACACGTATCTTTCTTTTCACTCTTTCCTTCTTTGCTCGAAGATCACGATGTTGTGTGAACCTGATTTTGAGCCTCATTAGGATAAACCAGATTCACAAGTGCATTACACCATTTTGCAGTGACTTTTCATCTCTCTTTGATGTCAAGGATTTGATCAGTGCATTCAAAACTGTACAGAGAGGTATATGAGGATACTGCAATTTAAGGGAAATATTAAATCCAAACTTCAATGAAAGACGGGATTCTGCACAATGGATGTAAATAACAATGTCATCTTGCAAGACTGATGTTTCAATTCAGCTTTAATTTAAATACACCTGCATGCAGTTGTTGATTTGACTTCTACATTTGAGGAAACTATTGTAACTCAATTTTATGGTTTATAATTGCGTAGTAACTGACATATAACTGTTTAACATGCAAGAAAGCAGTATAGCTCACACTTACGGAGTGCGCAGTAGTGATTGAGAGAGCAGAAACGCGCCAATTTTTGTATTTCATAAGTGTTGTATTTTTTAATCAGACCAGTTTTTGTCCTTGATTCACCCTTTGTTAGTCCCTTATCTACATAATTTTTTTTGAGAGTATTGGAAAATCAGTTTCTGTTTTGCTCCCCCATGAATCTTTTCCGTTGTCTTTCCACCTTTATATGCATTAAGCCTTCATGGAAATTGAAAAAAATCAACTTTAGCAACAGTGTGGTGCCTTTTATTGTTCGTTATCTTTTGTAGAATCTGATCTAAGTTTACTGCACTTGTTCTTCACATGGATTTTGCGTTTTTGTATTTATATTGCGGAAATGTGTTTATCCATATATGGCCTTTAGAAGATGGACGAAGTCTGTTGAATTTGGCTTTTAACAACTTGAGGTGACGGATGGGTTGCAGGGAGTCACGGAGCCAATGCTCTACATAGGAATGTTATTTAGTATGTTTGCGTGGCATGTGGAGGACCACTACTTATACAGGTGAGTTTGCTTGCTGTGTTTTGTGGTTATTTTGGATATTGATGGCATTTTGATCAGTTTTTTATCATTTCCTTGTATGAAACTTAGACTGCAGTTGAATTTGAACCTTTTCTTATTGTAAAAATAAATATTTCAAGTGTCTATGTATGTGACCTTTTTTCGTAGATGTATAGAAACGTCAACAGGCAGAAGAAAATGGCGTTTGTTCACAGATCTGTAATTTGTGGTTTTCTTGTGTCTGGTTACATTGCTTTCCGTTTTTGGCAATGTATAATATCATCAAAGGGCCATTGAAAATTTATATTTGAAAACACAGAAAAGAAATTTAAATTCCAATTTTTTTGCCCAATTCATGTACGTTTCAGCAGTCAGCAATAACCGTACACAAGAAGATACAAACGCCGGATGTGAAACGCGTAAATTACACAGAAAGGTTAAGGAAGAAACAGGTTTTCTTATATTCCAGGACATGTGGAGTCATAGCAAACAGAGAATGGTAAATCGGCTGATGACATAAACAGAAAATTTGCTGTTGCGTATTCTTTGCAGTTAAATGTCAAAATTCTATCGTAAGTTTGGATTTCTTTGACTTTATCAAACAGCATATGCAAGAATTATGCGATGTTATTGACTGGACTGGATGCTGTTAAAGTCAAGGTTATTTCATTTGTTGAGTAGCATGGTCGGTTGTTTACCATTCTCTGAAATGGACCTTTAGTTTGCGACTGTTTTATATTCTTTTACAGTATTAACTATCATCATATGGGCGCCCCAAAGACATGGTACGGCGTTCCACCGCATGCTGCTCCAGATTTTGAGCGAGTGGTTCAAGACTCTGTATTTTCACGTGAGAGGGCTGCGAGTGAGGACGAGTTGTACAATCTCCTCATTGGAAAGACAACTATGTTCTCTCCCGGTGTTCTTGTGGCCAATGGTGTCCCAGTTTATCGCGCTGTGCAGCTGGCTGGGGAGTTTGTGGTGACCTTTCCTCGTGCGTATCATGGAGGTTTTAGTCATGGTGCGCCTATACGCATAATTTCCTACGGGTTACTTCTTTTTAGGCATTTACCAGTGTAGTGCTGAGTCTGTAAGAGTGTGCATATTATATGCACATGACGAGCAAATGATGAGTGTTTTGTATGTCGATAGTTGGAAAAAACAATCCATTGTCTGTTGAAGTTGAGAGGATGAAGATATGCATTGACACAGCTCTACTCCGAAGGAAACTAGTGTCTTGAGCCCAACAAAAATTGACTTCTGACCTTAGTAGTGCATCAGAACTTCTTTATCTTGGAAGTATGCTTAAGCTGAGTTACAGCTGATAATTGTTCCCTTATATTAGATGTTTACCATTTTCCAGCTTCTTCCTGATATGTTATACAAGCCGTCCGGTTCTAATACTGGACTTATTTAAAAGGGAGCTCTGACTTGTACCCTGTTTTCTTATGTTTGTCTTGACATATTTTGGGGATCCCAGGGTTTAATTGTGGAGAAGCTGTCAATTTTGCAATGGCAGATTGGCTCGACTATGGGGCTGCAGCCATAAGACGATACTGTTTACTGGCCAAAGCTCCTATATTATCTCATGAAGAGCTTTTGTGTCGAGAAGCGTCTACAGTTGCTTCCATGCAGCATTTACTGCTTGATTATTTGCCTGAGTCAGTAAGAACACGGGAACTTACTGGTGGTTCTTCTTTTGCGAACTTACTAGTTTCCAGTGGGTTCAGCACTGCTGCTCAGAATAGGGAAATAGGAGAAGCCAGAAAGGTTCTGACAGGGAAAGAAAAGGCAGAGGGAAGCTGGGAGGGTGGAAATGGGCAAGGAAGATGTGAAGAGCAGGTGGGGGACGAGACAGTGAAGGACAAACAGCCTATGGAGGATTCCGTTGAAGATGTGCCAATGGGACCTTCGGGTTTTTTGTGTGTGAAAGTTGCTTTCGTTCGGCTCCTTCGTTTGGTGCACCGCATACGATGGCTATTGGCTCAAAGTGGAGCTGTTAGGCGGGTACAACGAAAACGTTGTAGCACTGTTGAGTGTTTTCTCTGCAAGAGCTTGTGCCACCTGGCAACGGTGGTTTGCGATTGTTTCCCGGCACCGAGATGCCTCAACCACGGTTGTTATCCATCCATTTGATGCTTCAATTTTTGTTCTTTATCTTGGTTTTATGGTAGCTTAACATTTATCCTATGTGGCCTTCATGGTTCACATGTCGATTGCTTTTTTTTTCTATGTCCGTTTCACTTATTCTCAACAGCTGTTTCTGATCAGCTCTATTACTACTGCACTTACATTTCCTACATAATGTAACTTACTCGTCTCCTGCTGCTGCCTTCCTGGTGAAGTGTCTGTACCCTGTTTCTGTTCTGTAGAGCAGTTTAAAAGCCCTTGCTCCATGTTTCAACCGCTTCTTGCTGCAGTCTAATTAGTATGTGTTTAGTCAGTGCAGAAATTTCCCGTGACTTGTGTACGCAGCATTGCAACGTGCAGATTCTTGTGCCAATTAATGTTATTTTTGGTGGGCATTTTTTTTTGAAATACATGACTCTGATTCATGCATTGGAGATTTGTGGGGGAGTTAAGTTCTGTGGTATTGCTTCCTCACGGTCTATAATACAGTACAGTATGGTTCTGGTCCATCAGCTGCCTTTAGTCTTTTGGCATCTAGCAAATATGCTTGTTCCCATTGTAATTCAGTGGTTTTACATGGTTAGCTACCTTCAAGTTTCATTGATCAGACTATGTTGGAGTTTCAAGCTTCTCACTAGTTTTCCCTGAGCCATTTAGCTGTTCTTTGTTGAGGTAACATTTGTTCTTCGCCATAGAATAAGAATTTGAAGTTAATAATTTTACCGTCGTTCACTGAAAATGGTTCATGTTGGTGGATATTTGCAGCTATGGAGAATCGTCAATGTAGGTGTGGAGACCGTGTCACTGTGCTTTGTCACCCTGACCTTTCAGCAATGGAAGTTATGGCGAGGAACTTTGAGAAAGACCCTGAGGTGATTCTGAGGCTGGAACATGCGGAGGTGCCACCAGAAATGGTTCTTCTTAATGGTAAAACATTGGAAGAATGTCTTCCCCTTAGTCAAGAGTTCGAGGGCTATTCTCTATGGGCAGACATTGAGGCTGTGGAAAGGCCTCGTACACCAGATGTGCGTACAAAGGCAGTGAATCGTGAATTGTTATTGCAAGACACACCACGAGAGAGTGTGGACGCCGAGGCCTCGTTGGTAGGAACCCGAGGAGTGGTAGAGGAGGAGGACATAGGCATCATGAGGATACCTGAAAGTAGTACAGATGGCGTGGCTAGTAGCTCAATGTCGGAGGCTCGGGACATTGATAGTGATTTGGAAGGCCGAAACAGAAGTAAGTATCTGACATAAAACAGCTATTTTGTGGGTTGCTGTGAAAAAGGCCTAAGGTAGATTTGAGCACCTTTTAATGCATTTGAAGTGGGATCAGAGTTGTCGGCGCTGAAAGGAAACGTGATTGTCTATGTTTTTGAAAATAAGTTTGCAAACATGTTGTAGTTGTTGCAGCACAGGTAATTGATTATCATTTGTAAATCGTATGTTTCTGTTCAAGATCTATGGTTGCGCCGATATAGCTTGAGTGTGGTTCTGCTATAAAACCTTATGAACATCCTCGGCACAGGATTTTTTGGAGAATTGGACTAGTTAACTGGTCTGGAGATGTCTCATTGGCCCCAAAGTTTGCAGATTGTAATAAATTTGACACTAGCTTAATAAATCTTAATAAAGAAAGCATTAAATAATGAAGTATCAATGCCTAAATTCTTTCCACTCCCACATAAAGATGTTTAACGTAACTAGGTGGAGCAGGACCTCCTATAGAGACGCGAATATTTTCAAGGGACGTTGTAGAAGTGGAACAACAGAAATTTACGGGAGATGCCAAGCAGCAGTGGACAGATACAACTGAATTGATGGTAAGTTGTTGCATAACTCTCCTACAAGTTTTGCTCATTGAACGGCGAGGGAATGGGCTTGCATTTTAAAGAAATTGCCGGTCAGCTTTCGTTTATAGGTAGAACCTCTTTGAATCGTTCAGCCTACTACACCGCCCATCGTTATTAGTGTTAGAAATTTTCAGCCAGTCAAATGTTCCAACGTCTTAACTTTATTGCTAACTGTTGGATTTTTTTGTTTATGAGAGCAATGGAAAGGTAACAATCTGACCTTTCAATCGTGATGTCATGATTGGTACACCGCGAATCGTAATTAGAGTAAATAACTCTAATTCGGTCGCTCGAAATTTCGACTCTATCACGTCAAATAGAGTAAATGATTCTAATTTTTTCATTATTATAATTTAGGTAAGGTTTAATTAGGGTAAAAAATCTAATATAGGTTCGTTTTAAATAGTGTGGAGTACGGACGACGTTCGATCGTGCAAAATTGTACTTTTATAAGTAAAAAGGTACAAATAATGATTTAATAGAATCGCGCTCGCACGTGAAATCGCACTAAACAAAAAATCAATCACATCGAAAAAAAGCCGTTCGCATAACTCTCGTCCGTCGACAGCATCGTCGTCAGTGTGAACATTAACTGACATTCAATGCGACAAATATTATTAGCGTCATAATGACGTCGCATGAGGTGTGATAAATTTTGCTTGGATATAATCTAAAAAATGGGATTAATTTGGAATGGATTTAATATTATTACTTTTTTAATCTTAGTA
>JBBHKE010002458.1:29359-69620 GCA_037447655.1 Zygnema cylindricum | reverse complement strand
ACTTTTTTTTACAAACTCTTTCAATCTTCGGAGCTTTTGCGGGTTAGTATGCTCCATCTTTGACGCTTCTCACGTGTGGTTAAACATTGGGTTTCAAGAATTGATGTTCATTCTTGCGTATTGGTAGTTGGGGACACTTTCGGCAAAGTTATCTCAGAATGAAATGGAATTTTCTGCTAATCATAGTCTTTTGTGGAGATATTACTCATCATACTAGATATGTACTCATTACTTAGCTACTTTTTAACTCTTTAAGGTGGCTTTTGATATCAGTTTCTTTGTTTTCTTGAGCCACAACTTTAGTATACTCTTATGGTTCAGTAAGGTCCTGGCGTAAGATTAAAAGTAGGAGCGATATATTTGATCCGACCTTTTCCACATGAATTGGGAATTTGGAATCTTCCAGATCTCTTTTGGCAAGACCCTCCCAGTTACCTTCTTACACAGAATTCCTTTCGCAATGAGCTCTTGAAGTCTGTAATCTTCTTAATCATTTAATCCACACTACCCTTCAGTCCTCCCTAGGCGAGTACATCTTATAGATTTTCATTTTTATTTTCATTTCTGTAGACAACCCGCAGCCTTTTTTCACAGAAATGTGTGAGTCGCCCGAATGTTAGTGAAGTGTGTGGATTGAAGGTCTTTGGTTCTCTTGTTTTCATTTTCTGTTTTTTTTCTGGTAGAAATTGGCATCGCCATATAAATTTGAATGTAGGATTTTGACGGGCTCTTCTACAATTCAATTTGTTTGAGAAAGGTGTTTTTAAATGCTACTCGAGAAAGTGAAGATGACTGAGTTGTCCTTTTTCGGGTGTGTGCAGAGTCAATGATGTGGAAGGTATGGGGAGGTAGACCCAGAACTGGGGGAGGGTATCATGAATAGATGCAAGAATGGGGCAACTAGGCACATCTAGTGTAAGCCTTTTCAAGCGGCGTATATTTCGCCTGGGCAAAAAGAGTGACAGGATATTGTCCTTAGGTTGTTGTCGAGGTTCGTTTTTCTTCCATAGCCGTAGAGGCAGTGAAGGCATGGGTTTCCAGGGTTGGGAGGAGGGATCCTGTTGCCTTTCCACTCCTGTAATGAGCTGATTTTGTTAACTGACCGGCTATTTCTATTAGTTTTTGAGGATGTCCAGTAATTGTTTTATTTTGCCGTATTGTGAGGTGGACATCTTCCGGCAAGTTTGCTTACATTGCTCATGAATTTACATCAACTCCACTTTTTCTTAACTATTTCAAAGGGTGGAGTAAAGTTTCTTACTGAAGCTTAGATACTCCAGGTTGGATATCATCGCCTGTTTGGAGGCCTCTTTTTAGCTAAAAGCTTGTCACACATTTTGCAATGTGTTCCTCTGTCACTCGTTTTCGTCTTTTGTTGTTCCTTTGTTTATAGTTTCGTCTTTTCATGTCTTCTTCTTGCTTGTAGTTGTCATTTCATGTTCTTCATTAATTAGTGTTTTTCGTGTCCTGCTGCTTGTGTGTCTTTTTGTGTTCCAGTGCCGTTTTTGTCTTTCCAAGTTTTTCTGGCGACCCTTTTGTCTTTTCCTATTTTCCTTTGTTGTTTATTTTTTTTCATGTCTGCTTGTTTTTGGGGTCTACATGCCGCTGTCAAGTTTGTGTTAAAAAAAACGGGTGCAATAGCATACGAAAGAAACCCCATCTGTGTCGTAAAGCCTGCTGAAACCTGTTCTCCCTTTGGAAGCCTGAGTTATACCTGTGTTATAGTTTTAGATAGTAATGGGCAAAAGAAGGCCGTCAGAAGCGAGCCCGTCTTGTAGGTGTAGCGATAACGATTATTGAGGCACTTGTCCAAGCTAATGCCTGCCTCGGTTTCTATGTTCTCTTGCCCCAACACCTCTGACCCCTCCCAAATTTTATGCACCCGCACCAATAATATGTTGAGCCATTTGATTAATTGACTGAGGGGAAAAAGTTTGTTAAGACATACTTCTAATTTTGTAATGGTATCAGAAATGGTGGGACTATCAAGAGTAATACTGCACTGGTGTGAAGGGAACCATTTGAGACCCACAATGAATATGAATGGTATCAGATATGGTGGGACTATCAAGAGTAACAACACCGTACTGGTATGAAGGAAACCATTTGATACCCACAATGAATATGAATGGTATCAGATATGGTGGGACTATCAAGAGTAACAATACAGTACTGACCTGGCGAGCCGTTTGCTTGCATTGCCAACGGGTATTGATCCAGATAGCTTTTGTTTGACTACCACCGGATGAAATGCCATGAGCAAATCTGAAACCCATGGGAGATGAACGCTAGCTGTTAGGATTTGACCAATGGAAGGAAAGTTTATGATCATATATTCATGTCAACTTTTTGATAATGAACATTATTATTATATTTTGGGTTGGATAGCAGCACAGAAACATGCAAATGGTATTGATGGGTGGAACAGGATTCAAGTTTTAGAAACCGCACAATATTGTAGAAGAAAACAATGTCATGACAAATTTGTACATTTTTAGTGTTTTATGAACATTTCACCTTCAAGTTTTGATTCAGAGGAGTGTTTGAAAGCTCATTCACCAGTGTAGGTATTTAGAGTTACTATGCCTGACGTGGACTTGATAATCGAAGACTGGTAGGTGTCCATCCTTTCAATTTGTTGTATGTTTTGTTTTTTTTTTATTTGTTTTGGGTTATGAATTCTCACGTGTCGGCGTTTACCAATCCATGGCCAGCTAGCTTTTTGTGTTACCATGATTTCTATGCAATGTTTTTTGTTTAAACCTAGCTACGTGGGCCAATCTAGACTTTTGTATGTATGAAACAAGGGTGTTTATAATGCTTCGGTTAGTCGAACTGTAGATATAGTCACAATTTTCCCTACGGTAGGAAAGGTCGAATGAATGTATGAAAAGTTAATTGACATATATTGGCAAAATCCGAACGAGTAGCTTGCTTCTTTTCTAATTCAAGCCAAATATCGGTGACATTTTGTAAACATTTCCGAAAGGTCCTTCGCATTTTGGCATTTTGCACATGTGAATACTTCCAAGCAAGGTTTTGGTCTTCTTAAAAATAGGGTTTAAACGACGATATTTGATGTATCGCCAATGTATACATCAGAGCACAACAGAGGGTGAATATGAGCACTGTACCTGATGCGCTGTACGGAAACCTTTGGTTAGATGATTGCTGATTGCATGCCATTCCGTACAAAATATTACTTTGGTGGAATGTATCGGTTAGTGTTGGGTATCGGGTAAATTCATATCGCGGTAATTTCGATATTCGATATATGGAATAGCGAATGAGCAGAATCCTAGATATATCGTACCGAGACCAACATAAAATATCGCGATACATATCGCGATATATAGTATTTTTTAAATTTAGTATTTTATATTTTTATATAATATGTTGTTTTAGTGAAAAATACATATTGTCTGATACGCCACGTACGACGTAATTTTCGTTCCGTGACTTCAAGGTAGATGCCGCCAAATGTAACCGACAAAAAAATATTAATTCTGTAATTCATATAATTACTTATTTGGTGAAAAGCAGGATAAATTAAAAAGCACGATGGTAAACCATCTGAGTCTGGGGGTACAAAAGGGGTGGCATGACCAACACTGAAAAACAACAATAAAAAACAAAAAGAGCGACAAAAACACACCCTAAAAAAAAGAAACAACAAAAAGGAAAATAAAAGCACCCTAACTCAAATGAAAAACACGGCAACTCACAAAAACAAAAATACAAACCCCAATCCCAACCCTAACTTAATTAAATATCTATGAAAAACAACCCCGTAAGTCCCCCCAGCCCGAGGGAGCACGTTGAGGGAGTTCCGGAGCACGGCGACAATCCATAACCGCAACAGTCGATCGGAGGAGAATAGAAGCCTGCACTCGTTGTAGAGCCACAGATAAGCGTTGACGGTAAAAAGAAGTAAGGACCGAAGGAGGAGGGCTCCCAGGTCCTCGACGCTCGAAAGCACGTCGAGCACAAGTACGGAGAAACTCGTCCAGTGCAACACCCAAACAACCAAAGATCTCGACCGCCATCGGGATAAAGTCATCCATAGGGTCCCGGTGGGCATAATCACGCTCCTTCGCCTTAGCAGCATCACGAGCTGCCACCCCAAGATGTCGAGCCGCCTGACCAACAACTGTAGCTGAAGTAGGGTTTGCCAGAACAATATCACCGAAAATGCGACGGGCACCATCAAGCAAAACAACATCGATCCGACGCGAGGGAATAATATGAGAAACCTCTCGACGCACAGAAAAGCCCCCTTCTGAAGCAATAGTGGCAACGGTGTCTCGAATAGTGTCGTGCGCCTGGATCAAATCTCCCCCATGGGAGCAACGAAGCAAATGGACACCATCGGGCCCCAAGACACGACCACATGCACAAACAAGAGAGCCAAGTAAAGGAGGATGGGGGAGGCCGAGGCGAAACCGAAGGGCAGTGGTGAAGTGAGCTGGTGAGAATCGGAGAGTGGACAAAATAGGTGTGGCAAAAAGCCAAGACCCAGAACCAGGTCCACCACAAGAGAGAAGACGCGCACGAGAAGAATCGGAGGGAAGCGCCGTGAGAAGCTCGGATTTAATGGTGGCGACAACCCGTTCGGAAATCGATTCCTGGACACGCTCAACAGATTTTGTAACAAGGGTCGAGAAAATCGGCACATCCACAAGGGAATGGGGAGGAAGAGAACGTGACGCGTCCAATAGAGATCGCTGGAAGGCGAACACACTGTCTGAAACTCGGGGGATAACAGTAGCTAGAACGGGGGTGTCCCCAACCAAGAAACGGGAAACAAGAGTAGAAGCAATAAGGCACCAACTTCCCAAATAGGCAGCTGGAGCAACACGAGCGGTCGATAATAGACCCAACCCCCCAGTAGAGACAGGGAGGGATGCCTGAATGCGGGCAGATGGGCCAGACTCGCGATCAAATGCCCCGCGACCTAATAGAGAGTGGAGGACGTCCATGAGGCGATCGTCAAAAGCCGAGAGAGAGGAGAGATGTGTCGAGGTGGGAGGGGAAGTACGAGTGAGGTAAGAAGGGCGGTGGGGGAAACACCTGGTTAACATAGCAAAAGCAACTTGGGGATCGGGAAGGTGAGGAAGGTCATCCACTTGGGCTAGATCTGTCTGTAAAGCATCTTGAAGGAATTGGGTCACGAAAGTATCTGAACCTAGGGGGCAACCAAGCACACGAATGCCATCGGAGGGAGAAGGGGTTTGAAAACCAAGGGGGGTAGTAAACGAAAGTGGAATATCCTGAGGAGACCAAATAACACACTTCGACGGCTGAACTGAAAGGTTGAGTTCAGCTAAACGTTCCCTGAAAAAATCATATGCCAACACGACTTGTTCTCTCAGCCCAATAATGTGCGTATCATCTGCGACCGAAGGAAAAAGGCAAGAAGGGAAGGCGGCTGCGGAGGCACGAAGGGCCCGGTAATGGGCAAGGGCGAACAAAGGTCCGCCGAGAGGGTCACCTTTGAAACTCTGAGACCTCCATAAGTCCTCAGAGTAGACAGCTTCCAAGAAGCCTCTAGGATAATCCTGACCCCTTTGTGTTCCAGCAAAAATAACTGCCACCCTGGCAGACAAAAACCCTGACCACCTGCACCCCTGTGAAGGCAAGACTCCCCTGAGTCAGTAGCAAAAAGAATCTCTGAATTTGCTCCCCTGAGCAGTAAGTTATGGAGGGTCAAAGTTGACCTTTTGTACAGAAGCTCTCTGGGAGAGAGGGTCCTATCTTCTAATTTTTCTAAGTCCTATCTCTCTCACAGACTCTATCTACTGATGTACGGAACCAATCATAATTGAGTTCCGTACGCAAAAGTACAGCCGCCGGTGTACTTTCAGTACGGACATTGTACGACATGGCCTAAATGTCGACACATGTCGAATCCGGATTCGGTGCCATAATCTCCGGAGATTCGATAACTATCGGCGATATCTGTACGGACCGTACAGATAAATGTACGGCCAGTACACTCAACTGTACGTGTTATTCCCCGGACGCGCCGCTGACCCCCTTCCCCCGATTTTGGTAAAAAATCGCGATATTTCCTTCATTATTATAATTTAAGGGGGTTTTACTTGGGTACCCCTTCCAGAATGTCCTTTTGACTGTTATTTTTTTATAAATGGCAGTTAATGGCGGCAGTCTGACAGATTTGTTCGTCTGCTTTGTTCGGCTGTTCGTCTGGTTTTCGAAAAAGTTTGATTTTACAAATTTACAATGTAATTTATTTTTTTCGTTTCTGTACTATAATTTTAGAACTATAAACTATTATTTTAAATTTCTCAACGTTTATATGCCGCGCTATCCGTAATAAATTTCAGTTAAACAGCGTACGGAACAAATTCTTACACGTGGCATACCACGCTATATAAAGTAAATAATATAATACAGTATATTATAAAGTACTATTGTATGCATACTATATTTTTTTAAGTTATCGCCGATATGGAATTTGTTGGTCTCAGACCGATATATCGGTACCTCTGACCGTTAGATAACCGATAACTATCGGTATCGGTGTTATCGCGATAAATTTTTTGCCGATACACAACACTAATGATTGGTAATCGATTGAAAACTCTTTGATAATAATTTGTACTTTGATTGCTCTAAAAATGTTTGACATTACTTGTGGTAGATTGGTGGAAGCTGAGCCCGTAGTGTAGCTTGTTAGAGACAGAGGAGGAAGGGCACTGCACTACGACTAGTTTTCGCCTTTTTCTTGTTCGGTTTAATATGAGGTAGGCATGAACTAAAATGGTTTGAACGAGGGAATTTCCTGAGCTGAATCAAATAGGAATCTTAGGCTGGACCAACCTGTGAGCACTGTCAAATCATATAAGCCATAGCCTCACGTTCATGACATGACGGGCTAAGAGGTGCTCATTTTAGGAGATGTTCATAATCACAGTTTGGGAAGGTGCAAAAGGTATTGGTCATGGACTGCGGCAATAGGAAGTAAGTAGCAAAGATTTCGAGTGGAATTGACGATGCTAGTTGAAATGTTCCGATACAATATTGTTTGGGAAATTGTTACCCGCCCGAAATTTGTGAATTCTTTTTGGTGAACCATATGTCTAGTGTTGCATATCGAGGACCTCATTGCGATATAATGTCTCTTTATACGGAATGTTACGCACACTTCGTATGTCACATCATAATTAGTGGGAGGAATTGGTGTTTGCACGTATGTTGACATGAGAGTAAAGGGCCACTTGTCATGCAATGGTGGCTAAATTTGTCGCTCTGAACCACAAAGGGATGTATAAAATTTATGAATTTCTCGCTTTCCTTCTGACTGTATCATTTTACGTTTCCATAGTTTGAGTCTGCATGCACTGATTCTACAATGGTCAACCAACTGCGACAAACTTAATTAAACTGTTTCAAATTGAAGAATAGCGTTTTAAACCATCAGGAAACTTCAGAAGCGAACCGCCTAAACAATCGGTTTTGTAGTTTGGTCCAGTTTTATCCTAAACCAGAACAAATGCTATTTACCAGGATATACTCTGCTTCACAGTTTTCTGCATAGTAGGTCGTGCAAAAATAATGGCAATCTAGCCATCATATTAATTAACGTGGATTTTTAATGGACATACAGAGAGCTCCTATATCCTCCTGTTTGGGGATTTTGTTCTTATTTGACTGTGGTTGCCAGATCTTTTTACAGGAATGCCCATCCAGTTCTATGCCCACAAGCAACCCTGTACCTGAAAAGGAAGATCTAATGCAGGAAATACATGGACGTATGCTTCTTACTGAGGGTACGGACCTTTCCGTTGAGGTACCTTTCCGGATTCCAGATGGAGGTGAAAGGGGGGAGGGAGATCTGCCTGTGATGGCTGGTATTGAAGGAGAAGATGGATCTCATGACAGATCCTTATGTCAAACGGGAAGTGAGCTGAAGGCCTCTGTTGATGACGAGGGAGAAGGTGAAAAGCCCAATGAAAAGATGAGCACTACTGGGCCTTGCTCATATCCTTCAACATGGCTGTCCTTAAAACCTCGTAAAGGTCTACATTTGGAGCAAGAAACAGTGGAGCAGGTGGTAAGGATGTCGGAGATCAATGGAGGAGAGAGTGATGTAGCAGGAATGGAGGAAGGGAGGAGTGAAATAATAAACCATGAGGGAGCTGCAGGTCTTTGTGTGGGTGGTCATGTTTCTGGAGAGAAGCAGACAACAGAATTGCAGTTTGTTAAGAGGGCCGATCTTCAGATGGAGAGCCAAAGTGAGAGAGAGTTGACACTGAGGGAGAAACCGGAGCATTCCGAGTACAGCAAGCAGATGCCTGCAGAAAAATTCGGTATTGACGATGGGGAAGAAGGCAGTGGAAAAGGTGTAGATGGTGAGTCTGACAGTTGTCTTCATCCGGTTTCAGGGGAAGGTTTCCATAACTTCACAACATCCCTGTTAAAGAACAATGACACTACTGAATGTCTCAGAGCCCCTTTTTGCATAGACAGCCATGCTCCAGAGGTGACAGCTCGAGAGGCGCTCAATTTTTGTCTCCCATTGGGGGAAGGTAAGCATCGTAACCTAGTAAAGCCCTTGAGATGAGTCCCTTTCTGTTGCCGATCTTCAATTCTGAAAGTCGTCAATTTGTTTACTTCTAAAGGGGAGGATGCTGTGGAAAAAGGGATTTACGAGCGGTTTCTTGTCATCTTTCCTATAGATCCATGATGGTCAAAAGTTTAGTGCCTGAACAGAAATCCATCCACAGAAACATATTGTCAATGCTACAAGGTACCCCGTGAATTGCCATTAGTGTTTAGTGGATTTTTATTTTTTTTGCAGGCGATAATAGCACAGCTATACAAACTCAAGGGGGCATTGCAGAAAAGGACGAGCACGTGAAGCTCTCTATGTTACCTGTCGAACAAAGAGGACTAGCACTTGCGAGATTCGTAGAGTTTGGTGGGGCTAGGAGCACGAACGAAGCTCCTACTACCACGCAATTTACGTCGACACCAGTTGGGGAAGGTGTGTCTACCGATGCTTTAGGGGCATGTGTCCATGGTGAAGCGAGAACGATAGGAGTTCTGACAACAGGTTCTCCTAATAAGAGTCAGGAAGAGGGAACTCCTACCACGGGAGATGTGGGTATCGTTAATAAGAGAGGAAGATACATGCCTGGTTTAAGAAAGAGGTCTGCAAATATGATGGACAGCCCAGCTGGTCAATCTGGTGCTAAGAAAACTGCAGAAATGTCGATAACCGAGGGTAAAAGAAAGGTTGAAACAGTGAGGATGAGGAGGGATGGACCTCCTACACAGGAAGGGATCGACGATGGGTCACGGGGTTTGGAAAAGCAAAAAAGCCCTGAAATATCTGCTGGGCTGATTGATATGCCGACAGAGAAGGAACAATTTAACAAACGGTCCCAAATGATAGATGTAGATATTGCGGAAGATTGCTCAGGGTTTGCACAGTGGAGGGCTTCTGTTGGAGGAATAAATGAAAACAACATCTCTGGGGGTTTCAAAACCGATGGTGGAACGAATCTACCAGGGGGACTGCCCAGATGGAGGTTTCAGGTGCCGGAGAGAGGAGAGAGATTGGGGGAAAAAACTCATTGGGAGGCTTGGCTTGAGAGACAGTCGCTGGAGTGGCAAAAAGGCTCACCTCAGACAGTGTGGGCTCTTAGTCGTGTTTTGAATAAAAGAATTCTTCCCAAAGCCTGTGGTGTGCACCCACTTTTGGTGGGAGGAGGCATATATGAAGTGTTTAAAAAATCCAATGAAGAGCCAAAAGTTGTGACCGCCAGTTCTCAAGTTCGGCTGTCGAAAAACAGTAAGCAGAAGATGACTTATGAAAAAGAAACGTTGAACCAGCAACAAATTCCGTCTCTGATACACAATCCCCCTCCGTCTCCTTCTCCTTCTCCTTCTCCCTCTCCTGCTCCTTCTCCTTCTCCTTCTCTTCAACTTTCAATTGAAGGAATGCAAGCATGGAGAGGCCAAAACCGACGGTCAAAGCGATCAGCACCACGACTCCCCTTGCCTTGTTCCTCTTCTGCCACTTCTCCCCATTTTCTCCCTCCTCCGCCTCCATCTGTCCCACCTCTCCCACCTCCCTCTCTCTCCCCCCTCTGTCCCTCTCCACATCCCCCTCCACTTCCCCCTCCTGGACTCCTGTCACCTTGTCATCCCCCCCCCACTCCTCCTCCTCCTTCCAGACCCTCTGTCCTTCCTCCACCCCAACAACCTTGTCAGAGTCAATATGAGGAAGAGCAGCTATGCCAACCCTACAACCAGCAATACCAGAACCGACAATCACAAAAACAAAAACAACAACAAAAAAGACAAAAACAACAACAAAAACAACCACCACCACCACAAAGACAACAGAAACCGAAACAGCAAAAAGAAAAACAACAACGACAACAACAACAAAAAGAAAAAGAACAACAATTGCAACAACAATTGCAACAGCAATTACAACAACAATTATTACAACAACAACAACAGCAACAGTTGCAGTACAGAGAGAAAGAAATTCCTCAAGCTCCACCACTGCCCGAGTTCTCGCAGCTTTACAATCCAGAGGTGGTTAACTCCCCGCAAATCCACACTCTCTCAGGTTCCCGGTCCTTCGAAAATATGACTACTTCTACAGTCCCCATGACTAACTACCATCCAATGCAAACTAACTACCATCAACTGGACCCACGGGCCTATTTTTACTGTGTTACAAGACAGGGGATTGGACCTCCTACGCGACCCGACATAGACTTTGCGGTAGACCTTCAAAACATTGTCTCTCCAGCAAATCAACTTCCATTTTCACACTCCATGGCTGAAAGTAATTTTGGAGAAATGCCTCTTGGGAGAATGTAGTATCAGCACTTCGAATATAGAGTGGTTCTCAGGTCACAAGTGATCCCACGGAAAACTGTGAGTTATCTCCATTTCCGCCCATTACTGAACCAATGCCAAGCCCACCTCTCATAGCCCATAAGTGGGTTTAGTCGCCTTCAATTAGATTTGTCCGGTCTCCAATTCAGCAATTAGATTCCTCCGGTTTTCATCAGGTCAAAAGTTCAAAAGCTGTTTTTTTTTTTTTTTTTCGGCTCTTGGCCTCCCTTTTTCTTTTACCCATCACTTTGTCAAATTGTACAGGATACAAAATGATAGGCTAAGTATGTGCTTTAATCGATTGGAGGTGCAAAAGGCTTCAGGAAGGCCTTGCTCATTCCTTGCATATGAGAAAAATAAAATTAGTCGTGGTTAGACTGGTAAAGGTAGCATTTCCCATTTTGGTTCATATTTGGTTCACATTTTGGTTCACATTTTGGTTCCCATTTCGGTTCCCATTATGGTTCACAATCTTGGTTCACATTTAGGTTCTTACTCAGCTCGAGTAGTCATGCCGATTGTTTGGGAAGCATTTCTTTTGTCATTTCTTTGAAGTCAAGGCTGAGAGGCATGGGATTGAACTGATTATAAACGTTTTCCAGGTTACTAGTGAGGGAACATGTTGTTTGGAGCTCATTTACAGCCTTTCCGCACATGGTTATTATGTTGATGATGATGATGATGGTGATCGTGATCTTAATCGTGATGATGATGATGTTGATGATTATCATAATGATGATGATGATTATAATGATGATGATCATCATCATCGTCATCATGAACATCAACATCGTATCATCATAATCATGACGATGATGATGATGTTGATGATGATGATGATGTGATGTTGGTTACTGTTATGATGGTTATTATTAATATGATGACTATTATTTATGTTATGACTATGTTTTTTGTCGTTGTGATCGTCATACTCGTAGACTACACTGCCCTCTCTATTCGTTTTACATTTTATGGGCATCCAAAGTGTTTTTTCTCATCACAGAGTTTTACGATTTTCATTTGTGGATCACAGTCAAAAGGTTAAGACTGTAACCTTCGCGTGCTTTTAATGAAAAACCTGAGGGTCGATCACAAGTTTAATTCATAGAGGTACAAATCGCACGGATTTTCACCTTTTTTTTTTAATTGCGTTAATTTTTTTAGTTTCTGAAAATTTCGTTAAATTTGTAGTTTTCGTGTACGGATGTAATCTACGGAAAAAGTGTATGGAAATTTCAAAAAAAGAGCTGGGCGAAATTTATTTCATTTGGAGTAGAGAGATAGAGGAGATAGCTGTATTCACGGCCGTTAATGAGTTTAGCCTCTTTTTGTTGTGTAATATTAGCCATTTCCCTCACATGAATATAAAATTGGGTTACTTTCGGTTCAATTGTGCATTTTCATTATTCAATGTTGTGAAATGGCCATTTTTTTGCTTCAATTTTAAATTTGTCATTATTCAATGTTCATATGTTGTAGAATGGACCATTTTTTGCTTGTATTGTGAATTTCTCATTATCTAGTGTTAACATGTTGTAATAGGGCCAAGCGCTTGCGACGAGGCAGCCTTGTCGCTGGTCGCTGGTTGCTTGGTTCACTTTTTTAGCGAGAGGCAGGATTGTCGCTCTTGTAGTTTCATTTCCATTGTCTGTTGTCGTATTATTTTTCATTATTTATTAAATTTTTAAATGTGTTTGAGTTTTTCATATTTTTACTTTATACTGAAGTGAAAGTCGGTCAACGCATTGTAAAAAACATTGCATTTGTTCCGTGCGCATGTATCATTATTTTTTCGACGATTCATGCGTGCGTTTAAAACGCTTGGTACTGGCCGAAAAAGTGTAATGTTAATCGCAGTAGTCGGAGTAATTCCATGTCTAGATATTCCAAGGTCTGGCAAAGAAAATGGTTAGTGTGGATGTAACAATTTTTGACCGTGCAATTGTCATATAAGAGCCTATCTGTATGTGATGTTGGGTTTTCTGATCGTTTTTTTCTGCAAAATATTGATAACATACTGCTATTAAAAATACTTTTAGTTATGCTAGGGTTTTGTTGAGACATGTTGAATCTTTCCTTAGATGTTTCGTTCGGTGTTTTTCGCTTCTTTGGGTGTTTTCAGTTTACGTGTCATCTTTTTGTATCTTCGTTGCTTTTGCCTTGCTTATCCTTTTCGTTTTATTCTCCCCACATGTAGTTTTTCAGTTTTAGCATTGCTACTTCCTTTTGTTCCCATTGACTCAGATGGTCTACCATCGCGCTTTTTACTAAAGTCACTAAATAAATATTGTATATGCAGGCGCTTCCGTACGTTTGGCCTGAATTCTGAATATCTGGTTCAGTAGGAACCGAACTCCCTTTATTTTGTATGGAAAACTTGTAGAGGACTCTTTTGTATCAAACGTCAACCAGTATCAAACGTCCAACAGCAAAATACATTAAAACAGTCGTCTCCTGTACTATTGGTTCAAAGTTTCCCCTACTTTCAACCAGTATTTGTTTCGTTTCACGTGCCTTCGCCCTCAATCTTTCTGCTTAGCTCTCTCATATTAGTAACTTGTTCTTGGTTTTTTCCATCTAATTTTTCACCCCTGAATCCAGTTTTCTTTGCCTCTTGTTATAATATGAGACTAAGTTGTTGAAGAATATAAGAACTGATACAAAGTTGTCGTTTAACTCAAAGTGAACTAAGTCTAAAATTATTAAAAAAAATAAAAAAAATAAATAACAAATAAAATTAAAAATAATTAATTATTAGTTCCTTCGTTAATGAACTAGCACTTGGATACTTGAAAAAATACAAAGTTTTTGAACTTTTTATATATTGATTTTTTGCATTGGCATTTTTTATAAAATAAATAATTAGGTTAATGACATGCAATCAAAGCTTTGCAGGATAAATTAAAAAGCACGATGGTAAACCATCTGAGTCTTGGGGTACAAAAGGGGTGGCATAACCAACACTGAAAAACAACAATAAAAAACAAAAAGAGCGACACGAACACACCCTAAAAAAAAGGAAGCAACAACAAGGAAAATAAAAGCACCCTAACTCAAAATGAAAAGCACGGCAACTCACAAAAACAAAAATACAAACCTCAACCCCAACCATAACTCAATTAAATATCTACGAAAAATAACCCCGTAAGTCCCCCCAGCCCGGGGGAGCACGTTGAGGGAGTTCCGGAGCACGGCGACGATCCAAAACCGCAACAGTCGATCGGAGGAGAATAGAAGCCTGCACTCGTTGTAGAGCCACAGATAAGCGTTGACGGTAAAAAGAAGTAAAGACCGAAGGAGGAGGGCTCCCAAGTCCTCGACGCTCGAAAGCACATCGAGTACAAGTACGGAGAAACTCGTCCAGTGGAACACCCAAACAACCAAAGATCTCGACCGCCATCAGAATAAAGTCATCCATAGGGTCCCGGTGGGCATAATCACGCTCCTTCGCCTTAGCAGTATCACGAGCTGCCACCCCAAGATGTCGAGCCGCCTGACCAACAACTGTAGCTGAAGTAGGGTTCGCCAGAACAATATCACCGAAAATGCGACGGGCAACATCAAGCAAAACAACATCGATCCGACGCGAGGGAATAATATGAGAAACCTCTCGACGCACAGAAAAGCCCCCTTCTGAGGCAATAGTGGCAACGGTGTCTCGAATAGTGTCGTGCGCCTGGATCAAATCTCCCCCATGGGAGCAACGAAGCAAATGGACACCATCGGGCCCCAAGACACGACCACATGCACAAACAAGAGAGCCAAGTAAAAGAGGATGGGGGAGGCCGAGGCGAAACCGAAGGGCAGTGGTGAACTGAGCTGGTGAGAATCGGAGAGTGGACAAAATAGGTGTGGCAAAAAGCCAAGACCTAGAACCAGTTCCACCATAAGAGAGAAAACAGGCACGAGAAGAATCGGAGGGAAGCGCCGTGAGAAGCTCGGATTTAATGGTGGCGACAACCTGGTCGGAAATCGATTAATGGACACGCTCAACAGATTTTTTAACAAGGGTCGAGAAAATCAGCACATCCACAAGGGAATGGGGAGGAAGAGAACGTGACGCGTCCAATAGAGATCGCTGGAAGGCGAACACACCGTCTGAAACCCGGGGGATAACAGTAGCTAGAACGGGGGTGTCCCCAGCCAAGAAACGGGAAACAAGAGTAGAGGCAATAAGACACCAACTTCCCAAATAGGCAGCTGGAGCAACACGAGCTGTCGATAATAGACCCAACCCCCCAGTAGAGACAGGGAGGGATGCCTGAATGCGGGCTGATGGCCCAGACGCGCGATCAAATGCCCCGCGACCTAACATAGAGTGGAGGACGTCCATGAGGCGATCGTCAAAAGCCGAGAGAGAGGAGAGAAATGTCGAGGTGGGAGGGGAAGTACGAGTGAGGTAAGAAGGGCGGTGGGGAAAACACCTGGTTAACATAGCAAAAGCAACTTGGGGATCGGGAAGGTGAGGAAGGTCGTCCACTTGGGCTAGATCTGTCTGTAAAGCATCATGAAGGAATTGGGTCACGAAAGTATCTGAACCAAGGGGGCAACCAAGCACACGAATGCCATCGGAGGGAGAAGGGGTTTGAAAACCAGGAGGGGTAGTAAACGAAAGTGGAATATCCTGAGGAGACCAAATAACACACTTCGACGGCTGAACTGAAAGGTTGAGTTCGGCTAAACGTTCCCTGAAAAAATCATATGCCAACACGACTTGTTCTCTCGGCCCAATAATGTGCGTATCATCTGCGACCGAAGGAAAAAGGCAAGAAGGGAAGGCGGCTGCGGAGGCACGAAGGGCCCGGTAATGGGCAAGGGCGAACAAAGGTCCGCCGAGAGGGTCACCTTGGCGAGTGCCAGTAGCAGAGGAGAGAGGAATAATATCACCATCGGCCGAGAAGGAAAGGCTGCTTGTCAAAGAATAGAAAGCCCTCACAAAGGGGAACAATTGGACAATCGGAGATGGAGCCGCCATAAGCTCTGAAAAAATCACGTTCCGATCCACCGTATTAAATGCATTGGAAACGTCGACTTGAAGGACCAACCAATCCGGATGTACATCCAACAAAGCCCGAATCCCATGGACCACGGCCTCACAACCCCCTCTCGTGGCCACTCCAAACTGATGAGGAGAGAAATAATCATGGAAAGCCGGTTGGAGCTGGAGACATATCGCACGAGCCACCAATCTATATAAAACCTCTCCCACGGCAATAGGGCGGATCCCACCATTAGGTTTGGCGATTGCCACAAGGCGGGACGCCGTGAGAAGATCACAAATCCGAGGGGGAACATCCCCACTAGCTATAAGGGAACATACTCGAAAAAACACATCGAACCCCCGGGCACCCGATTCAGGGGGCAAAACATCGCGAAACAACTCATATACTGTGCCCGAGGGGCCCCCCGCTGAAAGGTGAGGAGAAGAGCTAAGAGCCTTAATGAAAACCTCCCGATCCAAAGTAAAACTCTCAGAAGGCTCAAAGGTGTGGATGGAAAGGGGTAAAGGGGAAGGGGCAGGGGGGTGGAGAGCTCGAAGGACCTCAATAGTGGAAGAAGATCCGGGGGCAGGGGTGAATGGCTGTAGGGCCCGAACCGCTCGAGAAAGCTCACCAACTCGGCCTAAGTGAATTGCTCGACGATAAGAGGCCGGGACATCCGATGGCTTAGGTGGCCGACGTGGTATGAAAGAGGTGCTCGATACCCGATCCTCATGCTCGGCGTGGAGGGACTTCCAGTCACCCCGAAGGAATCGGCGACAACGCGCCATAGTTTCTCTAGCCCCACTGCCCCCTCCACGACTTGGAAGGACTAGCACCCAGAGAGAGAACATAAGAAGTAGGTGCCAAGGAGCAATGTCCGCCGGGTTTGAAGAAATGTGGGACAAGGGGAGGTGGAGGGCATCTTGTACTATTGTCCTGACGGCCACAGGAATACGGGTGTACAATCGCGGGCGGGGGGCTCCCAAATCATAAGCTCCCAAAACATCTAACTCACGTACGAAATTCCAATCCTCATCTGTGGGGCCGGACGGGAGTGTGGTCGACAATGATTGAGGAGAGGTGATAGACAAAGGACCACCCAAGGTTATACAATGTCGACAACTCCGTGTATGAAGGGAAATGCCGGCCCCAGCGGCAAAAAGGTTGTGACACCCAGGACATTCCAAACGCCTCGAAGGTTTACGAGGTTTGGGCGGAGGTGGGGGAGGGCTTCCGGACATGGTTGATAAGTCAAAGACGACATGGGATGCAATGGCATAGACATCCAGTATGTTTTTGTATCTCTGTTGTTCCTAACTTTCCTTAACTCAAAAATATATGATCCTACTAAATGAATAGGGAATTTGACATTTCCGAATATACCCCGTACTCGAATACTCTTCTATCAAATGCATTGACTGTGGGTTGAACCACAGTTCAAATGTACAAAAATAGTGGAGACACTATATGTGCTTACACCACACTATACACAGTATAGTGCCATTATATTACAGGATTTACCACATAGAGTGTGTCCAATTGTTCGCAAACATTTGAACTATGATTTGAGCAACGCAGAGAAGACGAGCATTTTTGCTTTTGCATATTGCTAAAGAATTTTCCTTGTTTGTGTCAACAGGGTCCTATTACGAAAAACCGTTTTTTTGTGTGGTTATGTAGTTGCAAACAATTTCTTCAACAATGACAATTTCGTAAACACATCATGTTGTATTAATATAACTACTAGACAAGTATGATAAAGACTGATGCTAACAGAACTAATGATACTACCTGGTTTGCAACAAATATATGTTGTCTAACCAGATTTTGTTAGAAAGAAACGAAAACAATTGAAAACGGCATATTCCGCATCCCTGTATTACACATGATATATATTTGTTATATGAGATTATATGTTATTAGTACAGTGTGGCCACAAATAGCGTTTCCAATTGTTTTCACATTATTGACGATGAAATGTTCCCATGTAAGTACAACACAAAAAGTAAAATTAAAGCGACAATGAATAAAAAAGCAGATTCAAAGACGATGACAAAAAACTAGAGGATGAGCAAAAACAAAGAAGAAAAAGGCATCGCCGGTCGAAGTATTCGAGTAAAGATCTCCCAAATCTCCTTATCATCCCTCCCAATCTTTGTAATTTTCGGTTGGTTAACCGCCTCGAAACGCGAGATCTTAGTTACCATAACGTTTCCTCTGCAGCTTTTGGTGCCTTTGTTGGACCTAAGACAAAGTCAGTTTCCATCTTAGAATGTGGTTCCACAAAAAGCCCTAAGGCAAGCCGGTTTCTATATGGGGAAGGATCAACTACTTCGTTTCTAGTTCGGTTGGCTCCAAACTGGGCTAATTTATACGTCAAACAGAAGAAAAAAAACGTTATGTTCGAACATTTTACGAACTCTATGTTTTGCCCGTACAAGGTTCGTACAAGGGTTACACGCTTGACGTTTTAATGTGTTTGTTGACAATTTATGATTTCACGGTTGGATTGACGGTTTTGAACATATTGACCTACTCGGGAAGGTTCGAAAAATTAGGTGTAGATTCAGCCGTGCACGCTCATTGGTAGAGAATGGCGAAGATTTCACGCTATTAAAGTTTATAGTGCATTTCCCCATGTGATAAAGTAAGGGTTTTTTTTCTGTCGTTTTCCTCCAAAACTTAGCCCGCAACGAGAAAATCCCCAAAAATGAAATTACCACAGTAAAATTTGCGTCACTTTGAAACTTTAGATGTACTGCAACTTATACTGTTTAGGGTTACCCTTTTGGTTTGTACCGTTTTAAGATAACTTACTATTCATTACAGTCCGTAAAAAATGTTTTTACTTTCCGTCCCCCTTATTTTTTGTAATGCTTGTATTTTATAGCTTATACGGTTCTATGTTTTTGAAGTTATATCAATTTTCTTCTTTGTATTTTTTTGGTTATTTTCATTTAAAGATTTGTACAACTTCTGCATTTAGGGTTATGGTTCGAGTTTGGATAACGCTAATGACCACTATCTACGAAAACGGCACTTCAATGGAGGCTTACACCTCGCATTACCCCAACCTCTTTGACGAAGCCGACGCATTTGGCTTCACTCTTCCCATGGACACCAAAATCACACTTCTCATACATTCTCTACCCATTGTGTATAAAGCCTATACTCACATGGCTAGATAGATCAGACGCCACGACTTAGAAGTGGAACGAGGTGGTTGAAGCTCTCTTAAAGGATGAGTTTAACACCCAAATCATGTCCAATCGTGAGCTCACCGCAAAGAGCTCCGCGTTCGCATCTGGGAAATGAAAGTTTCCCTTCAAAGTCAAAGACACGTTGAGTTCTATGGAGGCCTAGTACATGGCAATGTGCCATGCATCAAATGCTTAAATTTGGGTTAAAACGATGTTGGAAATTTTGAGACAGTTGGATGTATAAGAAATTGTTCTTGTACGAGTTCTAAGACAATGATTAAGAATCTAGTGTATCATAAACGTACAGAATATATCCGGACATTGCGGCATTTTGTTAAGGACCTAGTGAGTGCTAAAGAGTTAAAGAGTTTAGTTTTGTGTGTATGAGAATTTGTTATAGTTTGAGTTCTATCACGATGTTTAAGAATCTAGTGTTTCATAAACATTTGAAACATATCCGAATTCACTGACATTTTGTTAAGGATCTGAGTGTTAAGGAGTGAAGAGTTTAGTTACGTGTCTATGGTTGAGTAAGCAGCAAATAGGTTGATTTAGTTTAATGTTTAATTCGTGTGATCCACTTTCGCGTCCCTCCACATCATTTTCAAACCTCTACTCAAATCACCTCGCTGGGTTGTTTTAACCAAAGTTTCAGGATATATACGAATAGGAAGATGTTATCGCACGCGTCGGAGGTTTTTTTAAACTTTTCTACGCGGGGTACCAAAAGAAAAGCCCACTGCACGTTTCCAGCATGTGCGTATTTTTTTCCGTGCACTTTTTTGTGTGTAGGGGCCGTGGCGGGGTCTCGACCAACGAACGCCATTTCATAAGAAACGAAGTCCGTGGAGGTTCCTCTTTCTCTCTCCCTCTCCCATTACCACGTCTATCTCACAATTATTGCAACAAAAAACGGTAATAATGGTATCAAATAAAAGATATATGGAAAATATTGTTTTTGACTGTCTTTGGGCGTATTTTAATCGCAAATAGAGTGAGAACGGACGAAAAAACAAAATTGGGAAATCATGACGGAATTTTTTGGAATTAGTGACGTCTACGCTGTCATAAATGAGCGTGACATCAAAACGTCACAAACCCTCAACATGTAGAATGTCACAAAATGTTAGACGCCTACAACCGTCGCTATTTTGTAAACGTCATCAATTGTCGCAAGTTTTGTAGTCGTCTACAACCGTTGCATATTACACCCACGTCTATATCCATCACAATTTCAAGTAATGATTTCATTAGGTTACAGCAGAACGTTTTGACAGTAGTACAAAAAATCATCGCTAAAATACAAAGTAGCAGGCTAAGTCTCATTACATGGCAAAGTGCCTACGGGTACGTGGCCGAGTAACTGGTACTTTGGAGAATTACTTTGGATTTTAGTGAAGATTCTCCGTACTACTTTTCATAACGTTCCAATGTGCGAAAATGAAATCAGAACTTTAAAAGGCGACGGTTGTAAACGTGGGTACAACTTGTGAAGATTCAAGACGACTACAAAACTTATAATAATTGGTGAATGTACAAAAACGACGACGGTTGTAGTCTTCTCATTTTTTGACATTGTAGATGTTTAGGGGTTTGTGACAACGTCATGCTCACTTGCGACAACGTCGACGTCGCTATTTCAATAACTTTCCGCCATCGCTTAGCGATTTCGTTTTTTTAACTTCTCTCACAAGAATAGCCATCTATTAAAATGCAAAACGTGTGAGTTCAAACCGATAATGTGAGAGGGAGTGGGAGAGGCGATGATAGCCGTGAAATTTTGCAAAGGACCCATGAATGAAAGTGGAGGTTCGAGGCTGTTTTTTTCGTACATGCTTCGGTACATGCGTGTGACGGGCAATGAAAGAAATAACGAGTACTCTCATTCGTGTTAAATTGTTCCCAATCGTGTGGCGGCGTGCGTGTACTTTTTTTCATTCGTTGTTCGAGTGGTACTTTAACTCACCTTGCGAGCTGATTTTTGCTAAAAAATTTCGATAAGTTGAATTCCCGTGCCCGGAGGTAAAAAAGAGGGAAACGCCAAAATGAGTACATAAGCCGACAAACATGGAATATAATAAAAGCATCGAGTTTACGTTTATTGTACTGTGGTAAATGTATTTTTTTCGTACGGCAAAAGATTCTACCTTTGGGGACTGGATTTTGGAGGAAAACGACAGAAAGAACTCGATACTTTAATACATTGGCACACCCCCTAAGGTTGAACTTCCATTTGCGAAAAAGGGAGGTTGTTTAGTGAGGATCGTACTGTTTCGTACCATTTTGTACCCTTTTTTTTTAAGGGAAAAATATCTTTATTGAAGAACCTCCAAGGTTATGGGCGTGAAACTTGACCTTTGGATGGTCTACTTTTTTAATCCGAGACCCCATCTCTCGATCGGTTTGTGGCTAATGTGGTCAAAGAGGACACTATGCACATATTAAATGTGTGAAAGTGATCCGTGTGGAAACGAGATATAAAATCTACGATGAACGCGCTCTTAGGTGCCTACACGTTGTATAGGCCACGTGCCTTCCGCCAAGGTGGATGCAAGTCCACCGAGATTATCCCGTCAGGCTCCCGCCATCGACGTTTGTCGCTCCCTTTCTGTCGTTCCGTTTTGAAATTTCATATAAAATATCCTAATCCACCCTGTACGAGTTATTAGTTACCTCCAATGGTACACATATTTCGTTCACACTTTGCCTTCAAAGGTTCTTTGTAGATTTTTAGCAACGAATATTATCCTACGTGGTACCAACCAGAATGAGCCACGCAAATAAAAAGTGGTCTACTTACCTAATCTAATGGTAGACACCCTAGCGAACTTACTTTGAATTTTAACGCCTATCCTCGTACACAACTTTCACGTGTCCTAATGTGTAACAACAAAATTGTTACTTTAAGGTGTGACGATTGTATACGCCGACAATACTTGTGACGGCTGTCAACGTGTACAATATGTCTTGACACACCGTATTTTTTTGGACCTTTTTTAACGTCGCAGGACATCGTATTTTTTGAAACGTTTTGGTATGTCGCACGTCTATGCGGGACATGATACGTATAGCCTTCCAACCATGGCTGAGTAAGATGCTTTTGCAATTTCCTCTCCTATCAGGTCGCCATGAATGGGCATACAATTCTTGAGGCCATTGCAAAATAAGAACCCTTTTTGTTATTTTTAGGCGTGGTTGTTGGATTTTTCCCAATGTGACTTGGTTCGCGCACTTGCAGCCGCCCTCAGTATTGTGCCTTCCTCCATCGGTGCTGATAAGTAGTGAAGTTTGGAGTGAAGGAGAGGGAAGGTGAGCAAGGTGATAGAGGCGCAAGTTGCAGTGGCGCCTTCATGGATTTTCCACCTTTCCATATGGTATTGCGGTCTTGAAACCCATGCAAAAAAAATAAAAATATAAGAGGTAAGAGGACAAAAAGAAACAAGTGTGTATTTTTTTAGCCGTCAAAAACTTTAAAAACATTTTGACGCGTGCGAATATTTTTTTTCGATATGTGAAAGCGGTGTTACTTTATATAAAACACATCGCCAATGTGTTATAAGGGTGAACCGCCACCATGCCTTAAGTGAGGTTGTTTACTGGAAAGAGTGCATTTCCGTACAAGGCGTACTGCTTTTTTGCTTTTTTTTTAAGACATGATTATTATAGATTCGGTAAGTTTCTTTTGGGCGACAACGTCGACCGTCTAATTATGTGTTTTCGAACCAAGCGGTCATTCAGTGTTTGGCAAGTCTCCTCCATTGTTTTCAGGGAGGACACTACCAACACACCGGACGTGTAAACTTGATCCACGATGGATGAACTCTATACGCGGCATAGTGCACGCGCATTTGGACAGGTTGGAATCAAAGCCACAAAAAACCACCAAAAAGTATATGTTAAAAAATGTCTTGTGACGCCTCCTTCACCATCCGTTGACATCCAAAATTTGCCGCGCGTGCTTTTTTCAAATTTTCAACGATAAAACAAGAAGGACAAAACAATGACAAAACGACAAAACAGTAACGTACAAAGTGTACATTCATGTAATTTCAATCAGTGGTTGGTCGTACAGATACGAGTTTCAAATTTTGTGTTTCTGGAATCTTTGAATGTGCTCGTCGCCTGAACACGAATCTACGTGGTTCCAATCGAAATAAAGCACGTAGGCGATAGATTCTTTGTTGACAATGAGAAGTGAAAAAAATATTACTGCTCATAAACATTTCCGTATGACTATTGTCGCCTCCTGATGGATAAGGGGCATAAGATAAATTTGAAGATGATGTGATAGTGGGTCTGAAAAACAAGACTACAACTTGTCGTACATCCTAAGTTCGGAGATGACGCACATTGTACTTTATATTTTTGTTATTTCACTGTACGGTTGTAACTTTAGCAAAAAGGTTATGTCCCCATGTGCCAACGTAATGGTTTTTTCTATGGTTTTTATATAAAACTTAGCTTCTCACTGCGTAAGTAAGAACCGTACAAAGATATCGAAAAAATTAGAAGTACATTTTGCGTCACTGTCAACCTTAAAATGTACTACATGTTGTCGTCTTGTGTTTTTCGACCCAAGGCCATGTTAATAAACGTCATTTTCTTACTTTTCTTTATAGCACATCGGCGATGTGTTATTAATCAAATTATTTCCATCAAACAAGTAGAAACCCATTCGAAATTGTAGAAATTCTAAGAAAAAATCAAACGATTTCAAGCGAAGAGTAAAAGTACATAATTTGTTTTGTCTATTACAGTCGGTACAAATTATTATTTGCAAGGGTCTGAAGATTTTGATGTTATTTCGTGTCGACCGTACAGGAGGCGCGAAGTCAAATCACATCTTCTTCAACCGTGAAACGGCACAGGCTGGAAGGCGGCACATCTACAATGTCATGGAAAAACATGCGACATGACAAGAAAATCCAAAAAAAAACGTGCGACAAGTCGACAACACATTGTAGACGTTGACAATCATCAGCGGTATTAGCGACGCATACAATCACCACAAACGTAAGTTACGATTCGATTCCAATTCCATTTTTGCCTTTTTTTTTTTTGTACTCAAATGGATTACATCGTGCTTTCTTAGTAAAAGTTATACAAGAACATTATTTCATCATCAATATTAACTAATATAAAAATATTTAAATAAAAAAGAGTGGCTAATTTAAAAATCTTGTTAGCACACAACATGATCTAATGTGGACCGGACACTCGATCTCAAAACTTCCCAAACCAATAGGAAGTTCAACATCCAAGAGGCAAACGGAGGAAAAGAGAGGCAAAGGGGGACGCAATCGGAGGCATAAAAAGACAAACGAAGGTGATGTGGCGCTAAGGGAGTTAAAACGGAGACAAGCGTAGGCAAACTGAGTCAAAGTGAGCCTAAAGGAGGCGAATGGAGACAAACGGGAGGAGAGGGAGGCAGAGGGAGGGAAACGCAAAAAAAAAGTCCACTTGAGCCACACTAATTAAGGTTCGCATTGTAGTCCATTGACATCCTAGACAAACTAAAACTTATTATTAAAGCTAATCTAACTTGATTAAGACCACGTAAAAAAAACTAAAAAAAAAAAAAAAAAAAAAAAAAAAAAAAAAAAATAAAAAAAAAAAAAAAAAAAAAAAAAAAAAAAAAAAAAAAATCATTTAAAAAAAAAACAAACAAAGTTTCTTTTAATCGCTCCAATCGTTTTCGTTTTCGTCCGTCTCATTTTTCCTTTTAGATATATACTCGTTAATTTTAAAAACCTAAGAAAAATAAAAAAAAAAAAAAAAAAAAAAAAAAAAAAATAAAAAAAAAAAAAAAAAAAAAAAAAAAAAAAAAAAAAAAAAAAAATCATTTACAAAAAAGACAAACGAAGTTTCTTTTAATCGCTCCAATCGTCTTCGTCTTCGTCCGTCTCATTTTTCCTTTTAGATATATACTCGTGAATTTTAGAAACCTAAGAAAAATAATAATAACAAAAAAAAAAAATCAAATAAGTCAAAAAATTAGTACATTGGTGTTTCTAAAAAGTTGAGTATCCAGTAAACTTTTATACAGCTTTTTCAAACATATTTTTAACGAATTCTAACAAAATTTTAATGACTTTCTACCAAATTGTAATAACTTTTAACATAAATTAATATTTTTTAACAAAATTTTAAAATAATTTAACATGTTTTAGAGCCAATTTAACATATAAACACAAATAAATAAATAAATCTTTGGTCCTTTAAAAAAAAACAAACTCACCGGAATGGTCGACTTTCCAGGTGTCAAACTGCCCCCGAAAAACCACACAAAAATAAAATAAAAAAACAGAAAAAAAACAGATCCGAAGAAAATGAGATAGATCATTACGAATGTGAAGGAAGAAAAAGTTTTCAAAAAAGAGGAAAAAAGGGTTGTCGACCCTTTTTTGAAACCTGACCTGGAAAACCCTAAAAATAAAACATTAAACCCTAAAAAAATAAAAAAACTTTGCAAAAATTTGTCCATTATTTCATATTCTTAAATAGATTTTCAATATCCTATCCTAGTGATTTTACAGCAAGTTTTAAACTTTCCGCTTAATAGATTTTTTTTTTGAACTTTTTACTTTTTTTACGTTTTATCTTTACGAGAATAAAAAGTATACAAAATAATACAAAAAATTCCTTACGTGTAAAAAGGTAAAAAGTAAAATGTGTCCTCTCTCTCAAAATAAAAGAAAAAAATATTTTTTTTATTCAAAAACAAAGTGATTTTACTTTCGAGACATGAAATAAAACAGAATTATACTCTTGTTTTCAAGAGCGAAAACCGTCAAAAACAATAAATGTAAAAAATTGTTGTTTTCTTAATACTATTGTTATTAATTTTACACTGATTGTTGTTCGATTAATAGTAATTGTTGTTTTTTAAACACTGATTGTCATTTTCTTAAGACTATTTGTTGCTTTGTTAACACTAATAGTTGTTATTTCAACAGTAATTGTTATTGACTCAACACTAATTGTCGTTTCCTTAGTGTAAAAATGACAACAATTAGTTTTAAAGAAAACAACTAGTGTTAAGAAACATTTGACAATGTTAGATTCATCTCCTTTCCCTCTCTCTTCTCTCTCTCTATCTCTCTCTTTCTTGTCCCTTCCCCATTTATATCTTTATGCTCTCCCCTTCCTTTCTCTCCACCCTCTCCTTCTCTCTCTCCTCCGTCTCCCTTCTCTCTCTCTTTCCTCCCTCACCCTTTTCTCTCTCCTTCCCCTCATACACCATCTCTCTCCTCTCTCACCTCATAAATTGAACACCGTTAGTGTAGATTAAAAAATGAAACAAGTCAGAAAAATCCACATTAATAATGGTGAACAAAAAAAACACAAAAAAACAATCAAAACCTTTTCGTTGTTTCATTTCGAGTCGCTGTTTCGTCATTATCCTCCGAGAGAGAAAATTTAGATTTGTGTCCCTATCAGAAAAAACAAACAAACAAACAAACAAAAAAACAAAAATCAAAAAACAATTTCGGAACTAAAGAACACGTCCCTCTCCCTCCTTCCCCCTCTCCTTCCCTTCCCTCTCTTCCTCCCTCCCTCCCCTCTCTCCCCCCTCCCCTCCCTCCCCTCCCTCCTCCCTCCCTCCTCCCTCCCTCCCTACCTTGTTGGAATTCTGAATTCTTCATAATTCTACTTTGCTTTAAGATCAAACTATTAGACTCGGATCTAGATAACGTTGTCTATAATTCTGCTTTACGTTGTCTATTTCTGTACCTCTATCTTAGAGTCTGATTTGGATTCTTTTTCAGTCCTAGATTTGAAATTCTACGAAAGGACATCTTGCCCTTTCGTCCTATGTTAGGAAGAGCCAAGTGACCCTTCTGGATCATATGGGCTGTAGAACATTCTGTAACGATGTCACTACGTGACATCCTCACTTACTTCTTTAGCTTCTTAGTTCATTGTAACTCTTACCCTTTTTAATATTTGATGGCAATCATTTTACTTGCCCTTTTGTCTGTTCTTCTCTGTATTCTTTCCGTTGCTATGTCTTCTCATTCAATAGGTTATGGGCCTCTCCCCGTTAGTTCGAATACCGTTGCCAAATTCAATGGCACGGATTTCTACGGGCGGAAATACCAAATTGAACACCTTTTCCGGCGTGAAAAATTTTGGTCCGTTATTAACGGAAGCGAAGGGGAACCTTCCGATGCGGCCGCTAAATCCGCCTGGCTCATTCACAATGAGGAGGCGCACTCTAGGCTGGTCCTCGCACTTGAACCCTCACAACTTGACCTCATTCGTGATGCAACCTCGGCTCACAATGCTTGTATACTTCTGTCCACCGCCTATGAAAACAAATCCTGGTCGAACAAACTACTTCTTCGACGCCAGCTCAACACTGCTCAGAAAAATCCTGCGGAATCTATTCAATCCTACATCAACTCCATCAAATCAATTGCCGACCACTTCAAGACTGTTGGAGCTGTTGTCTCCGATGAGGACATAATTTCCGCGATCTTGGGCAGTCTTCCATCATCCTATTAATCTTTCATTTCCTCGATCGACAACTCTTCCACAGTTGTCACCATCCCATCATTAACTGCTGGGTCGGTCCACGAGGAAACCAAGCAGAATTGTTCCTCAATTCCTGGAGCAGCTCTGGCCACATTTCCTCCGCCCAATCGCAGTACAAAAAACCCCTCTTGTCGTTACTGCCGTGCACTTGATCACGTCATCGATGCCTGTCCGGTCTTTAAGCGAAAGCATGATCGCCAAGGACATTATGGACGACCAACTGGACGAGGACAAAATGCTGGGCGGAGTCTCTATTCAGGTCAAGCATCTGCTGCCGAAGCTGTTTTACCATCTGTCAACGCCACTTTTGCGTCCACAAATCCTTTTGTTCAACCCCTCTTATATGGCCAGCAACATCTGGCCGACCGTTTTCCGTTAACTTCCACTCCGTACCTGCAGTACGTCTACGGTCAAAATTCCCCAACGTCAACTCCTGATTTCTCGAATACCACTCCCACTATTCCGTAGGTACAGCCGCCATCCGAATTTGCATATGCATTACAGACAACATCTCTCCTCGATTCTCCAGAATTCGCCGATTCTTGGATAGTGGATTCCGGCGCATCTCACCATCTCTCTTATCGATCCGTTTGGTTTACCACTATTCCCCCTCTTTGTCCACCAATGACAATCCTACTTGGCAACAACGCAGCCCTCACGGCTACTCACTTTGGCCAAATCTGCACACCTAGTCCTCTTGCCAAACGATTTTCTATCACACTATCTCATGTCTTCCTTGTACCTGGCCTCAAAAAGCACCTATTTTCTGTTGGTGCCGCCCTTAATCAAGGCGCTACAGCTGTTTTTTCCAAAAACCGACGTCAAGTTCTTTTCAACCACTGATCGTACAGTTGGTGTTGGTATGAAAACCATATCAATCTACATTTTATGCCAATTCTCCACCGTTGGATCAGCCAACTTCGCCACTCCTCTCGCTACATCCACTTTATCTAAGTGGCATCTTCGATACGGTCACCTTTCACAATCCGGTCTCCACCAACTCACTAAAGATCAACTAAAGAGTAACTGGCTTGGAGCCATTCACCGAAAAGCAGTTAGTTTTCTGTTCTGGATGCATTGAGGGCAAACTATCCAGACCCTCATTTCCCTCTGGTACTTCCAAATCCTCCAATCCACTCCAATTGGTTCACCCTGACCTCTGTGGCCCTATGTCCACTCCCAGTCCCACCGGTGCACTCTATTTTGTCACCTTCATAGATGACGCCACTCGCTACTGTCATCTTTATCCTCTCCGCCGCAAATCAGACACCTTTCAAAAATTTCAAGACTACAAAGCCCTTGTGGAGAATCTATTGTGCAGTCGCATTAAAACTCTCCGTACGGATAACGGAGGTGAATACTTCTCCAATGAATTCTCCTCCATTCTCGCGGCTAACGGAATATCTCACCAGTCCACGACTCCCTATATTCCTCAACAAAACGGAGTATCAGAACGCTACAACCGGACGCTACTCAACATGGCACGTTCCATGTTGCATTACGCCGATCTGCCAACCACATTTTGGGCAGAATCTGTGGCAACGGCCAACTATATTCGCAATCGTTGTCCGACCTCCGTGCTACCTGCTATTACTCCGTATGAAGCATGGCACGGTGCTAAACTGGACGTTTCGCACCTAAAAATATTCGGCTGCGATGCCTGGATTAAAAATTTGGCACCGGCAGGAAAATGGCAGAGCTGCGCCAAACACGGCGTCCTGGTCGGCTACAGCACCAAATCAAAAGCTTACTGAATATGGTTGACGACAGAACGCCAGGTTGTACTCAGCCGCGAGGTTGCCTTCAATGAAACACCCCTTCTACTCAAACTTCATGATTCCATTACTCTCTCACGACCTTCTCCCTCTACTCCCTCCCCGAGCCTTCCCTCCATTGCCTCATCCGATCCGCTTTCCGTAATCCTTCCTTTAACCTCTCCCACTCCTTCCACCACACTCCTTTCCTTACCTTCTTCCTCCACTCTCACGAGATCCCCTTCTACACCTTCACGTCTCACTCGGACAAATTCTGATCCCTACTCTCTTTCTCCACTCAATCCCACCGACCCTCCATATGAAATTCCCCCACCCGCGCCTGCCCCTCGCAGAAGTCGACAACTCCAGGAGCAAAACTTCCGCCATGACACTGCACATTCTGCCACCATCGATGTTCCCCTAACCTTCTCTGCTGCCATGGCCGGCCTCAGGCTGCCGAATGGAAAACCGCCACCGACTCTGAATTTGCGTCTTTGCAACAGATCGGCACCTGGGAGCTTACCTCACTTCCCCCGGGCAGAAAAGTAATTGGATCCAAATGGGTTTTCCGAGTGAAAACTAAATCTGATGGTACGCTTGACCGCTTTAAAGCACGTTTTATTGCCAAAGGATTACTTCAGAAGGAGGGCGTTGACTTTACAGAAACCTACGCCCAAGTTGCAAAATTTACACCTATCCGAGTTCTCCTCTCCTGTGCGGCTGCTCATGACTGGCATGTCCACCACATGGATGTTCAGACCGTCTTCCTTTACCGAACCCTCACTGAAGAAATCTTCCTCGCTCAACCGGAAGGGTATGTATCTCCCGGCACTGAGCATTTGGTATGTCGCTTACTCAAATCTCTCTATGGTCTTAAGCAGGCTCCTCGAGTTTGGAACAAGCATCTTGAGGCAATCCTCCTCGGGGAAGGCTTCTCCAAGCTGGATGCCGGCTTTGGACTTTTCCTTCGGGGAACCACAGATACTCTTGTCATACTTGTCATATATGTCGATGACCTCCTCCTTGCTGGCCCATCTCTTTCCCTCATCCAGCTTGTAAAACTCATGCTAAACAAACATTTCTCCGTGACAGACCTAGGAGAAGTAGAGTATTGTTTAGGCAGATTTGTCGGTCGGGACCGTCCAACATGGACTCTTTATCTTTCTCAGGAGAAATACATAGGAGAAGTTCTGACCAGATTTTCTATGGCCGATTGTATTCCTATCTCTACCCCTCTAGATCCCAATGTCAAACCCCTCAAACACTCTGGTGTGCCTGCCCCCAGAGATATACATGATAAGTTCCGGTCCATAGTTGGCAGCCTTATGTATGCGATGACTGGAACTCATCCGGACATCGCTGTCGCCGTCGGTCAGCTCAGTCAGTTTGTTTCCAATCCTTCTACTGACCATCTACTTGCAGCGAAACGAGTGCTACGCTATCTCCAGGGCACCAGGACTTTAAAACTCACCTTCAGCGGCTCCTACCCTCCAGCTCTCGTCGGCCACTGCGACGCCGACTGGGGGGGTGATCTGGATTCCCGTCGCAGCAACCACTGGTGTTTGCTTTTCCCTCGGCAGTCCACTCGTCTCTTGGGCCTCCAAGAAGCAACCAACAGTTGCTCTCTCTTCAACAAAAGCTGAGTACATGTCTGCAACTCATGCCACTAAGGAAGCCCTCTGGCTTTGGTCCCTCCTTCTCAACCTGCAATTCTGTCCATCGTCTGCCACCACTATTTTTTGTGACTCAATTCTATCCAGTTCATCATCGCCGTACCAAGCACATTGATATACAGTATCACTTCACCCGCAAAGCCATTGCTGCAGGCACTGTCATCTTCCACCACTTCCCCACCACTCTCCAAATGGCCGACTTCCTCACCAAGGCTCTTCCCCGGCCTCAATTTGAGGCTCACGGCTCCTCAGCTGGCCTTCGTTTCTAGCAAAGCGGGGGGGTGTTGGAATTCTGAATTCTTCATAATTCTACTTTGCTTTAAACTCAAACTATAAGACTCCGTGCTAGATCACGTAGTCTAGAATTCTGCTTTACATTATCTATTTCTGTACCTCTGTCTTAGATTCTGATTTGGATTCTTTTCAGTCCTAGATTTGAAATTCTACGAAAGGACATCTTGCCCTATGTTAGGAAGAGCCAAGTGACCCTTCTGGATCATATGGGCTGTAGAACATTCTGTAACGATGTCACTACGTGACACCCTCACTTACTACTTTAGCTTCTTAGTTTATAGTAACTCTTACCCTTTTCAATATTTAATGGCAATCATTTTACTTGCCCTTTTGTCTGTTCTTCTCTGTATTCTTTCCGCTGCTATGACGTCTCATTCAACATCCCTCCCTCCTCTCCTTTCTCGCCCTCCCCTCCCTCCGGTCCACAATAATTCCGGTGCGTACCACAGTGGAGGATTTCTCCCCTTTGGCTCCTTGGAGTGACATCCGTCGCATATTTAGGGTTTTTGCCATTTCCGCCATAATATCCACACTCTATCCCTCTCTCACCCATGGCCGAAAAGACGGCTCCGAGTCATCCACAGAACCGACCTCGAAGGAATCTGCGCCATTTGATAGATCACGAGATCGGCGAGATCTGACGCCCCTCGAGCCACAGTAGAGGGCCATAGATTGTTCAAAACTCCGAGGCCAGCTTCCTTGAAACTCATCTCCTGGAGAATGACGTGGAGGAATGTTTTCTGGAGGAGATGCCACGTCAGATAGAGAGCGGCCCCTAACTTCATCATCTTCCTCTTCTTCAACGTCAGACCTAGCAATAGTCGGTGACGTACCGGCGTCATCCGCAATGGATTCTGTTCTGGGGAGAACGAAGCTATTGGAAGCCATGGAAAATTGAACGCTTCCTCAAAGCCGGGTCGAAGCCTACCGCGCAATCTTCTACTGTAATTTACAATGTATTTTTGCACGTTTTCTGATCCTTGAAAAGTTTTACATTGGTTAACAAAATGCGACCGCAACAAACTTCCAACCGTGACTTTCATCGTCGAGAATTCGTATGAGGGCCTACAGCCATACACGGTAGGAGATAAGGACGCCATGGAATATGTCGTCTTGGCTAGGTGGAGCAAATGCCGCTAAGCTGGGTAGAAGAATTGATTTCTCAGGGATTTGCAAGAATTTTTCAACTCCCTGTCAACATATTGTAAGAAGCATGGGGTATGAGGAAGCTCAGCAAGGAAGTGAATCTCGAACTGCCTTTCGGCTGGCAGAGAAAAAGTATAAAAGGTATAAGGAGGCAGGAACGTCTGGAAGGAGGAGGAAAGGGAGCCGACATGGCAGGTGTGAGGATTGGCACAGCAGCATTTCAGACTGTTATGGGAAACATTCCATGATACTGTAGGAGTTCTTAATGTTGCGTTGAACAACAAGCACGTCTCGATAGATTGTCCAAAATAATGGTTGATGCGACTTAATTGCAATAACAAGTGTTTGAGCATTTTTTTCGTTTATTTATTGTTGAATAAGAGCAAATTACGAAGAATGGAGCTTCATCTGAAAACATCCTGGGAAGTTTAAATTGTGAAATCCTATATCCTAATTCATAACTCTCAAATTTACAAGGTGTCTTCACATACTTGTCCTTCTTTAGAAGTAGGTGTCAAATGAATGCCATAAATGACATTATTGCTGATTGAATCTGTGGGCACAGGGCAGCCAGGGCAGTGCTCCAACGACTGATTTAAATGATGTGCTCGATTTCCGAAAAGTTGCCAGACTAATTGGTGATACCGATGCAGTTGTTCAGGGAGTCAGTCGGCTTCAGAATGATTATGATTTTTCGGTTTTTGTTCTTCCGGGACGACCAGGTAAAGGGCCCTTGTTCATTTTCCTTTGTTGCCATGTTCAGCGGGTACTTATTGCAAATGCTAGTAGTAGACTTGCTAAGTTGAATCTGTTGTAATGTCCATAGTGTGATAACGGTAATCAGATATATAGAAGGTGGTATTTTTTTTGCTGTTTTTTTTATATGCCTGCTTTAAGAACTTAAAAAGTGGAATAAGAATGCTCAGATTGTATGGCTCAAACTTCGTGAATTGATTTTTATTTCACACTGCCAAAAGTGGAGTTTGGATGTTTAGCCAATTGAAAGAACCATTTAGTGTCACAAAAAAAGTTGAATTCATGCACACAAAATATAGTCCCATTAGACGAAGGGCAATGTCATGTGATTTGCTCACAAGGAAGACTATGAATTAGTCCAGGTTATGCATTGAATTACTTCACAGTGCATTTTGAGGATCCAATAATGTGGGCCAATATGTGAAGCATAGTAGAGGTGCATGTTGCACAACCCAGAACTCGCAGTAATTGGAGCAAAAAGTCGTTTAAAGATATCTGAGCTTGGTACACTGTGTGTGGCCTAGAAAATGCACTTACACTTATGAAAAGCATTTTTGTTTGAAAATCACGGGATTCTTCACGATTAGGCTGGGCTGTCCATTCCTAGTCGGCTGTGACATACTAAGCTCCTAAAAGATTACACCTGCCGATGCGCGTGTGTTCTTTCTTATCTGCATAGTGCCTGTTCATGAAGTAAAGTGACAACACAAGTGCACCAAAGGAAGTTTGTAGGACGATGTCCAGAGAAGAGTGACGCATATGGTTATTTTGGCCACGTTACTTAAGAAAAATCACAAACTTTTAGGTTTTAACTTTGTAACTAATGTGTTAAGGATTTACCTTATTGTTTGCGATTACCCAAGACCTTTTTTTTTCTTTTTTTACGATAGACCCTGATGTGGGGCTGAATGATGTTGTGAAATTGACCATATTCTTGAAACGAGATTAACGATGTGCTTTTTGAATTTACTGAAGTAAATGTTCGGCATGAGGGCAGACCTCTGCTATTGATAATTTGTACATGTAATCATGGCTAAGACTCTAAGACTTCCTGGTGGAATCCCTTTTGAGCACCTTGAATATCTTAAGCAATCTTGCTTTGCTTGGATCAGAAATCGTTTCTATGCTAAAACGTGCTGACTTTCCTTTTGAGTAAGCTTATGCAGGCTTCTATTTTCTGCCAGATCTTCTTACGCCAAAGCAGCAACAGGATCTCATACAAGAAAGCCTGACAACCTATTTGACTCCTCCAAACCAAACCAATCACACTGCAACCTTGGGTCATATTCATGGGCTCTGGGAAGCCGCTCAAGCCGATTTGGGTCCGCGTGACATGAAAGGACATGTCCAGACTAAGGCAATGACACAATCAGGACGAGGAGACTCGTTTCAGACGAGACAAGATAGTCCTGAATTATGTTATGTTTATAACGAGGATGTAAGTTATACATGACACCAACCTTAAGTCACAATATCTACTGTTTAAAAGCCTTTTATCACTCTTATTCTTAAGTCACATTAAGGATTTTTTCGAGATGGGAGTGCTAGACACAGTTGAGGTCTAAAGCGAAAAATCTTCATTGATAGTTTGAAATGGAATCTAATCTAAAATGCCATGGAAAAAACTAAACCATTTTCCTCAACAATTCAGACAAGCAATAAAGTCAGCCTTGAGACATTTTTATTGACAATTTTCTTCACTTTGAAACAATTGTTTTTTGCAGTGCACAGCAATGGTGGATAATGAACCACAACAGGATACGTCTACAATGCTGCCTTCTGAAAAAGCTGTTCAGTCTGAATCTCAAAGGGTTGGCATGAGTCAGAGAACTGAGGACAGAGTTCCAAGTTACAGGGACGATGGCTGTGAAAAAGATGAGAAGAAACTTTCTCTAGCTGCAGGATCTCTTCCATGTGGAGTTCCACCACGGAAGCTTCTGCGAAAGCTTCGGTGGGCAACATTGGGATTGCAGTTTGACTGGATGAAGGTAGACTTATACTTTGAGAGCTTCTTGTGACTTTTATCTATTTCAGATGCTGGATTTATGTTCAAAGGTGGTGGAATATTTCGTGCGTTAAACGAGTCACATCTCCTCTAGATACTTCATTTTTATGCAAAAGTGCAAAAAGCTGCGTGAAGTGGATTATTATTGTCTTCTACTGCAGGTCAGTGTCTGACTCTGTGAGCCTTGTATGTTTGCAGAAGGCATATAATATTCAACTTCCTTACAACCCTTTCCCTCAAAGTCTAGCTGAGCTGGCTATAAAACTGGCAAAACCGGCTGTTGGCCCAGAGGGGCAATTCAATGCACAAGCTGCCATAGTGAACTTTTATGGCCCAGGTGAGGGAAATAGTGTGGCGTAATCCATTATATATTTCACTTGTGGCCACAATAAGACTAGCCCAATTGTTGACAATATGCAGTGCATGCTTTTATTCGGTCTTTTATCGTTTTATTTAAATCATTTTTTGTATTTTGGGTATTGTGAATGGACCAAGAAGGGTATTTATGGGATGTTGACGTGGAAAAAAGTGTTGAGTTGTTTATTTTACAAAAAGGCAAAGTTCAGTTTTATGGAAGAAAGTTTCAGGGCATATAGGTGGGCCGCCTGATAACTTTTCTAGGATTTTAGCTGTCTTTTTTTTTCTAAAGAGTGGTCAGATGTATGGCAGATGACATGCTTGGGGGTCACGTGGATGACATGGAAGCTGATTGGTCGAAGCCCATAGTGAGTTTCAGGTATGTCAATTTAATTCTCCTTCTGCTGAAATAGGGCAGAGCTAGATTTTGTGCTTGAAGTAGGTGGAGTCCATGGTATGAAGGATTTTTTTTTTATTGCTCTTATACGCTGACTGTGGTTTTAGAGTCAAAGGTCAGAGGGATATTCTGGCAGCATAAAGGTAAAGCGCATGTACAAATGTGGAACATTAGAGGAGCAAATATTTTATTACAACGGCAACATAACTTCCAGTTAAACATGTACTCCGTCCTCATTTTGGAAGCCGGGAGTTCCTAAAGTTGTAATCAGGTCCTACATTCTTTGCCATTATTTCTTAGCTGTGCCAATGCCAAGCACAAAAGACGACGCCACTTGTGACTGTGATTGCAGGAATAGGGAAATATGAGGATATTTTTGTTAAAAGTCGGGCTGTTTGTTGTTTGGTCTCAGTCTTGGATGCGAAGCAATTTTCCTTCTTGGAGGCACAAGTCGGGAGGAATCCCCTCTCGCCATGTACCTCCGAAGTGGTGATGTATTACTTATGGCGGGTCCAGCTCGGCAGTGCTTCCATGGTAGGTCCCTTAAACAGTTGGAGAGTAATTCTCTTCTATTCATATGCCGGCTTGTTAGGATTAGTTAGGCATGTATGGAATTCTGGAATCATTTAGTCCACTTCATACTTAAAAAGTAGTTGTATAACTGCGACGTTTCATCAAGCTGAGTACTAATATATAGTGTGAGTGGAGGAACTGTATCAGGAAACTTCCGACCGTCTGTTTTTCTGAAACGTCTCAACTGAAGGTTTGTATATTCTAGTTGAGGACATTTTGAACTGTCTGTTTTTCTGAAATGCCTCGACTGAAGGTTTCTATATGGTGGTTGAGGATTTGCAACAGCTGTACCACGAATATTTACTGCAGAAGATGGAGTCCCTCTTCCCACTCATCTTCAGGAGGAAACAGCCTCCCTCGCATTCAAGCCGTTCGCTGAATACATAAGAGACTCTCGTATCAACATCAATGTGAGGGAAGTAGATTGAAATAATCTTCAAAAGTTAGAAACGCATGCAGGTAAAGTGTTGTGACCTTGATGCTCACTCCAGATTGGCTTAGAGGGGCATAGTGACATTATGGCTAGTATTGTCAGTTTCGGCTCTTTAATTCTAAGAAATGAGGTGCCTTACACTAAGTTTTGGATGGCTGTGACTAAAATTGTTTATTTTCTCTTCATGTGCTGTTTTTTCCTGCTCTTTTCTGACGATTTAAATCTTCAGCTGTATTCCCGCTTTGCAATGAATGATTATATTGATGTTATTTGATACCCTTAAGTCTCAACAAAAGAGCGACTTCACCATTCGCAATCAAAACATGGAGGAATTCCCGGAATTTTGAGAAATGTTAATTACCAAGTTGCGAGTAGCTGATGTGATCAAAAAGTATCGGCCTTTACCAGAGGGCAGGTCAAAAATTACGGTAAACATACTGGATCGAAGTTACCTGGATTGAAACTGTATTTTAGATTGAACTTTTGATCAACATTTGTAGCTTGTTTCTTATTTACAATTTTTTCCAACATGTGGAGTTCAATTATGGCTGAGCGGTTCAAACAAAGAAAATGAATTGGAATCTTGGTTCATAACAAGAAAATCAATGCTAAGTCGGTTTCAAAATCAGTGTCCGACAGTAGGTAATGTATATCATGCCGTGATATAGTAATAAGCCATGATAGTGATAAGAGTGTTGATAGATAGGATAGCGATACTGTCAGTGATAGTGTGCGCAATGCTGGGAATATTTACGGAATCATTACGGAACTCCTATGTAGTGTTACCAAATATTTGGTCAGGATGGGGTTAGTATTGAGCAATTCTTGCCGATTTTGACCAAATATCGAGTAACATTCTTTAAACATTCTCTAAACATTTCGTGAACATTCCTTAAAAGATTTCATAACATCCCAGCATTGTGCAAGTGTGATTACCCCTTTGTCATGACAGTGGTAGATGGTGAAATAATGGTTGTACAACCCTACGACAATCACGGCAGTATGGAAATTCAAGTGAGTGCCTTGAAAATTTACGTATGGTAAAGGAGAAAAAGATTTACACAAACACAAATCTCTGTTTTACAATTATGGATCTATAGCAAAAGCAACGCCTTGAACCCCCCAGGCTCGGTGTAGCAAGCTCAAGGAGTTCCGGAACATGCCAACAGACCATAACAGAAATAACAGATCGGGAAATGATAGAAGCTTGCACTCGTTGTAACACATATCAATGCTAACAATAAAAAGAAGTAAGGCCCGACAAGGGAGGGCCCCTGGGGTCCCTTCTCTCTAAAGAACATTAAACATAAGTACAAAGGAGCTCATCCAAAGCAACTCCCAAACAACCAAATATCTCGACCACCGTTATAATAAAGTTCATGTATAGCTTTGTCGTATGCATAATCAAGCTCCTTAGCAGAGTCACTTGCAGTCACTCCAACATATCGAGCCGCTTGACCGATGTTTGCAACAGAGGCAGGATTAGCCAAAACAATTTCCCCAAGAATACGACAGTCACTATCGAGCGATACAATATCAATTCACCACGAGGGAATAATATGTTGAGCCTCCCGACAAATAAAATACCCCGCCCAAAAGCAATTGTCGCAATGGTGTTTTGAATAGTGTGGTGCTCATGAATCAACTCATCCCCACTAGATCAACGAAGCGAATGGACGCCAATAGGCTAAAAGACACGATCACACGAGCAAATGAGAGAGCCGAGTAAAGGTGTGAGTGAGGGAGACCAAGCGTGAACCTCAGGGTAGTAATGAATTGAGATAGCATGAAATTTAGAGCGGAAAGAAAAGGTGTAGCCAATAGCGAAGCTCCACAACTAGCCCCCCCCAGGAGAGAAAGAAAGCACGCAAAGAATAAGAGCGAAGCGCCTGAAAAAGCTTAAAAAAAAGCTACAAAAAGTAGATCGTATGGTGCCCACAACCTTGTCATAATTTTAGTTTGGGAAAATCGTAATTGGCTTCGTAATAGGGTGGAGAAACTTGGCATATCCGTTAAAACAAGGGAAGGAATAGAGCAGGGCGCCTTTAAAATAAACTGCTGGAAAGAGAAGACTACGTTCAAAACACGAAGGACAAAATAACCTACCCTAACAAAACCTACCCGGGCAATGCTGAATGTGACGGAAAATAGCTACAAGCAGCTCAGTAAATCCTGCAAACTCGGTGAAATATTTTGCGAGAGATAAGGAAAAAATTATCTATAATATTTAAGCCTTATTTTGTTCCTTGTTATTGTAGCGACCCGTGTTGCTACTCCAACAAGAAACTGGCAGATTGATTTAAAAAGCGCGATGGTAAACCATCTTGAGTCCAAAGGTACAAAAGGGGTGACATGGTCAAAACTGAAAAACTACAAGCAGGGGAATATAAACAAAAAAAGCAGCGTGAACACAGAAATATGGGGCGTAAAACAAAAGCACTCGAACCCAAAAAGAAAAACACAACAACTTACTTAAACCAACACTACAACCCCAACCTCAACACAATTAAATATCCACGAAAAGCAACCTCTTTAAGTCCTTCAAGCCCAAGGGAGCACGGTGAGGGAGTTCCGCAACACGTCGACGATCCATAATCGCAATAGTCGATCGAAGGAGAATAGAAGCTTGCACTCGCTGTAAAGCCACAGATAAACGTTGACGATAAAAAGAAGTTAGGACCGAAGGAGGAGGGCTCCCAAGTCCTCGTCGCTCGAAAGTGCGCTGGCCACAAGTACGGAGAAACTCGTCCGACGCAACACCCAAACAACCAAAGATCTCGACTGCCATCGGAAAAAAGTCATCCATAGGGACTCGGTATGCATAATCAAGCTCCTTCGCCTTAGCGGCATCACGGGCGGCCATCTCAACATGTTGAGCTGCCTGCCCAACCACTGTAGCCGACGTAAGGTTTCCCAAAACAATGTCACCAAAGATGCGACAAGTACCATGTCGAGCTTGCCCGAGAAACACAAGGCCCGCTGCCCGGAATGGCCGGTCTCGGCGTCCTGCAAAGAACCCACCAATGCTAATGCTTCCCATAGTAATGATTATGCCCACTGCTGACCCCATCCCTCCAAATAGGCATGCATGCACAGGTAGTTGTACAACTCTACCGGCGGGCACTACGGCGATTCCGCTTCCTCGAACTAATACGTATGGCTCAGGGATACCTACTGAAAAAAGGCTACCGTCAGCTCTAGAAACCAACAAACCCACAACGCAGCCTGCTCAAAGAGGCATGAACACCGGTCGCGTGAAAGCTCGCTGC